>VMDO01017463.1:0-20975 GCA_007922755.1 Pedetes capensis | reverse complement strand
CGTTCAAAAGCATCAATTCTTTTTCTGTCTCTCTTGTTCAATGTCCAGCTTTCACAACCATATGATGCCACTGAAAATACCATGGCATGAGTCAGACACACCTCCGTCTTCAATGTGACATCTTTGCTTTTCAATACTCTAAAGAGATCTTTTGCCACAGCTTTTCCTAGAGCAATGCGTCTTTGGATTTCTTGACTGCTGCTTCTGGGGGTGTTGATTGTAGAACCAAATAAAGCAAAATCTTGGACAACCTCAACCTTTTTCCCATTTACCATGAAGTTGCTTACTGACCCAGTTGTAAGGATTCTTGTTTTCTTGATGTTGAAGTGTTTGTATATGATTCTATTTATATGAAGTTTAAAACCAATCAAAACTAATCTTCAGTGACATGTCAGAATAATGGTTACCCTGTTACATATCGATTGGGAGGGGAATATGATACAGACATTTGCTGGGCTCTGCCTCTTGAAATGACAGGTGGTTACGGCTCTGTGCCTGTTTACCAATGTGTAAACACAAGGTTTGTGCATTTAATACTACATTGGATGAGACAAGACTACACCTATTTTCTATGAAAAATGAGCATTGTATGAAATTTAAATCTGTACCCTTGCTTTGCATAAGCGTTTATGTGGTGATGGTGCCAAGTGTAAGATGAAAATATGGTTCTTCTTGTTAAAATAGTATTAAGAATTTCGTGTTTCCAACAGCAGAACATTAAATGAAGTCTAAGAACCTTCTAAGCACATGGTTCTATATGATTATGTAGGTTGCATGCCCATGAGACCAGTCTTGCACATAACTTGGATGACATCCTCAAATGTCTCCCTAAGAGATTTGTGTCTACATAATATAAAGCAAATGATGAAAGTCTGTGGTTCTGCTGAGAAGGCGTCGTTGCATGTTAAAGAGGTTATGTCCTATTGTGTTGAATAGCTGAGAGCAGTTGGCTCTGCTGTATTGAGAAGACAACAACATAAATACTTATTATAGAAAAGTATGCTGAAGCTCAGATTAGATAGAATACCTTAATTAAAGAGGAGAGAAGAATTTAAATAAGTATGATGAATAGAAAGCACGTTCTATTAAAATGAAACATACAGCACTCTCCACATCAGGAAAGAAATGTTGAAATGGTACAGTGATAATAAGCTAGAATAGCATGCATACCAGTGATAACCTTTGCTTCACTGAGAATTTTTAAGATTGTACTTTGCTACTTTCATCATTAAAAATACTAAAATTCTTCAAGAAATCCATGTGTCCAGGATGAAGTATTTCATGTAGGAAATAAGCAAGATAAAGAGATTGTAAGAATAATGTATGGAAAACTTACCGGAAATCCAGCAGACTGGATTGCCCAGAAACCTGGTTTCTAACTTTGTTTCCCTGCAGGAGTGTGGCTTCCTCCCCCCAAAGTGAGAACCAGCCAGGCAAGGGAAGCTGGGATTCTCATGTAGCCCTTGGGAGTAGGATGAGGGGTCAGCAAACAAGAGAATTAAGTATCTACTTGAGCAGAAATGAGACATGACATTCTTAATGAGGCTTTGCAACCTGGCTGTTCTCAGTTGGGATCAAAGTGAAGACAGTTGTTCTGTAGATGGTGAATAATCATCACCCTCAAGGCATAAAACAAACCAAAACAAAGAAAAATAAATGCAACTTCAATATTGGTTCCTTTCTTTGATGTCTGGAATGGCATAGAATATTCCCTTTGTTATCAATGCCTCTGTTCCCTACTACACAGACAAGTCAATAAGGATCTTTTGAAGATCCAGTGGCATAACATAAGTGCTCTGTTAAAATTGTGCAGTAACTCTGAGCTACTTGGGCTCACAAATGAGCATTGACCTTGAGATATTTGTAAAGCTTTACATAGTTCCACAGTGGACGATTATAGTTTTAGAAAGTCACTCACAAGCACTGGCAAAATGAACTTTCCAAAGCGGTAGAAGCCTGCTGACACAAATGACTTTATTTATATTAATGTTCTAACTTCTCCCCTCTTGCATTGCATTATCAGTCACTCTTTTGGTTATCCTTGGGTGTCAAAAGGGGTATTTCTCATTGGCCCACATACACTTCTACCCTGGCCTCCTGGTTGATGCCCACAGCTCCTGAAGCCATTAAAGTCTGTTCTTCCTCTGTGACCTAGGGGAAGGGACAGTTGTGGCAATGATTTCCTGTATACATGTGAAAGAGGATCCATGATGCCAAGGCAAATATTGTTGTCGTTGTTGTTGTTGTTAGGTGCCATCGAGTTGGTATCTGACTCATAGAGACCCTCTGTACAACAGGGGAAACACTATTGTCAGTGCTTCTCTGCTGTTCATAGGGTTTTCAGTGGCAGAAGGCAAATATAGAAGTGACCTAATCAGAGAGGAAGAGAAGTTTTCCCTTAAAAGGAGGTACTTGTGCTGAGATCCAACAGATGGGTAATAATTATCAATGTGCCATCAAAATGGTAGGGAAAGAACTCTTTAGTGGGAAGAAATGAATTTGTCTTGGTGAAGACAGGATGGATTGTTAAAGAAACATTGGCTGCTATATCAAATGAACCCTGAAATACATAGACCAAATTTACAGTGGGAGGTGATACATCACATAGTAGTTCAGAAAGCAGGGGAAATGTATATTCTGCTGTCTTTAATGCTTGGCCTCCAATGTCAGTTCATGTGTTGGTAATTCTGCTGCACATGGAGAAGATAAAGAGCATAGGGGTAGAGGGGGAAGTTCTTACAAGCCAGATTTGGAAAAGATATTTAGGACATCCACTCATGGCCTAATTGTTCTATCTCAGGAACAAATAAGTCCATAAAGTATGACCACACCTATGGAGGAATTAAAAATTTCAGAACATAAATCAAAGTTCATAAATCTTTTATGGATTATCACTGAGACCATTAGAACCCAAGACTGCTAGTCACTTGTGTCTTTGTTGAGATACATGTCCATTCCTTTACTCATTTATTTATTCTCCTGTCCATTTATGCTTCAAACATTTGTCAGGTACCTAAGCAGTGCTACAGCTGGCATCAGTAAACCTCATTTCCATGCAAAGACCTACAGGGCGTGCAAGGTTCATTGGGTTATAAACAGAAATATCAGAAGGAGACGGAGCAAACATTTTTCATTTCAGTTCACATTTTGGACAATAATTTAAGGAGAAAAATGTAATTGCCTATTGGTGCTGAAATTCACTTCTTATCAATACTGAACAGGTGGAATTGGGGCTAAAAATTTAAAATAGGGAACACATTTTTTTCTTGAAAAAACTTGAAGGAAACACAAAACCCTTGATGAAGTAAAATTTGTGAAAGCATCTTTATGCAATTACATTGTTCATACACTTTCACATTGTTCTGCATTTCTACTGCTGTTACACCACCTAACAACATCTACTGCTGTGCGTAAAACTTCGCCCTTTATATACAGAAAAGTTGAAGAGTTTGAACTGTTTCACTAATTGACTAACTTGATGTTAAAAACATGTAATACTTTGTCATTCCCTTCTTGTGTTTAGAATTGTAATGTGTGCTCAGTACTGAATGACTACCAGAGATGGATTTGCAACCCAGAAATTGCCCATTCAGAAGTACAGGCAACCCAGAAATTACCCACTCAGGGGAAGATCTGAGATTTTTCCATATTCTTAACTATTTGCAGGCAAGGTACTGATAAAACATTTTTCTAAGCATGAGTAGGAACTTGTGTAAATATCATGTCAACCTTCAATAAAACCATGAGTATATTTTACTTCCACATTTGAAGAATTTCTCAGTGATTTTACTTTTTCCTGGGTTCAGCTGTGACATAAAAAGGGAGCTTTAAAAGGTATGAGTGGGCTGGGATTTAGCTCAGTTGGTAGAGCACTGCGCTGCAGTCTCTGAGGTCCCGAGTTCAATTCCCAGCACCGCAAAAATGGGAGCAGGGCCTGGCAATCCACTCCCAAGGCAATCCCAATACAGTCCCCATGGAAAGCCCTATGAGGGTCGCTATGAGTCAGATACTGACTCGACAGCACCTAACAACAACAACAAAAGGTATGAGTAATTAAGCAATACACAGTTAACTAACTGATCCTACAATATACCTTGCAATATACCTTGCAATATACCAACAGCAAAATTCCAACCATCTTACAGGACAGCATAGGCTATGACCATTGATGAGTCTTTATTATTACTCTTTTAAAACAAACAACTAGACAACAAAATTTTGCCAACAAAGTTTCACTGATACTCGGATCATTTTGACCTTTTTTGATTTGCTGTCTCTTACCTGGGCTCTCTCTTCCAGGACCTGCTCTTCTCCGCGGTTTACTTATATCAGCTAACCTATTCTCCACTGCTTGCTTGGAAAATCTTCCCTTACTTCCCCTCTGCCTTTCAACATGTGCATTTAGACATTTTCTCTGGTTTCCATACCTTTCTGGTTTCTCCCTGTTTGACCTAGAGTCTGTTGAATAATTTACGCAGCCCAGTGATGAAAGATGATGTGTTAATTTTTTAAAAAAGAAAAAACTGTTAGGAATTTCAAGATGGCAAGAGTAGGACAGGAAATAAAGTGTGGGCCTGCTGAGCATGGGGCTGTGTGAGTCTAGAGGTCACATACATGAAACCAGCTCTGTCTTGTATTTGCTGCTATCTGAAGTCTGAAGTTAATGGTGCACAAAAGCAGGAACCACGTGTAACACATTGTCCATGTAACCCTCGGTGACTCGTGCTTGCCAGTACAGAGTAGGATTAAATATCATCCACAAGGTACTGTGTGGTCTGGATTCCGCTACTTCTGTGGTTCTCATCTTATTCTCTCTATCCCATTATCCTAGATCCACACTTGTGTTATTCATTGTTGTTGTTGTTGTTAGGTACCGTCAAGTCGGTATCCGACTCATAGCGACCCTCATAGGGTTTTCAATGACTGAGTGCTTCAGGATTGCCTTGGGAGTGGATTGCCAGGCCCTTCTCCCATTTTTGCGGTGCTGGGAATTGAACTCGGGGCCTCAGAGACTGCAGCGCAGCGCTCTACCCACTGAGCTAAATCCCAGCCCCGCGTTATTCATTAGGTACTATTAATTTCTGTCTCGGGACCATTGCACTTGTTTTACTTTTCCCCAACAGAACCATATGACTACCTTCTGGAAATCTAGATCTTTACTCAATATTTCTTCTTCTCAGTGGTCTTTCCTGGCCAGTGCTACTGCCAGTTGCCTCCAACAGGCATCCTTCTGTTTCCTTAGTTTAAATTCATGCAGTGATTCTTATTGGAATTTATGCATGTTGGATTGCTAATTCCTGTCTCCAACCTTTAAAATGTGACGTCTGTTGGGGCAGAGATTTTGTTGTTCTTGGTCTCCACTGTATCTTCAGAAGGTACAAGATAAAATACAGAAGTTCCTGGTACTTTGTAAGTTCCCAGTAAGCGTTTATTAACTGAACGCATAAATATACCTTTTGAATAAATGAATGAATATATCCCAAACTACTTCTTACCTGACTTTATTTATATGGGAAAAATTAAGTATAAAAATTAATTTTCTACCCTCAAATACAAAGAGTCCTTAAACTATACAGCCCAAGAGCCAAATCCTGCCCACTAGTTTGGAAAATAAAGATTTATTGGAATATTGCTCTGCCCATACATTTCTATAATAGTGATGTCTATTTTTGTGAAGCAGTGGCAGAGCTGAGTAATTGCAACAGAGACCACATAGCTGCAGAACTTATTTACTGTGTGCCTTTTAGAGAAACTATTTGCCAACTTCTGCCATAGAGAATTTACCACTTGAGAATATAAGAACAAATTATTTTTCAAATTCAGTCCAAAGTCATCTACATGAAGTTAACAATCAGAAAGTGAACTAACTGGAAAATTCCATTTAATTTCCTTTTTAATAAAAAGAACATATTTATCTGCCTTTAAATGAACAACAAATGCATTTGACTGTTCTGTGCATAAGATCAACTATATACTGTAATACTGGAAGCCACCACTAGGGGAAGTCGTGGTATGGGACTTGTTTCTTGTTAGATCCCATTGAGTAGGGGCTTTGTTGCTGTTACATGCTGGTGAGTCAGGTCTCCCTCATAGTGACGCTATGTACGGCAGAACAAAACAGTCCCCGACTCTGTGCTAGGCACATGATCTTATTTATGTTTAAGCCCATTGTTGCAGACACTGTATCAATCCATCTGGTGGAGGGTTTTCCTTTTTTCTCATTGACCTGCCACCCTCCCAAACATGATGTCCATCTCTAGGGATTGGTCCCTCCTGACTACACATCCAAAATACGCCGCAGTATAGCCATCCTTGCTTCCAGGGGGCACTGTAGTTTCACTTCTTCTAGGACAGATCTGTTGGTTCTTTTGGCAGTCCATGGTATATTCAATATTCCCTCATAGGGTTTTCAAAGGCTGATTGTTT
Organism: Pedetes capensis; assembly: GCA_007922755.1. Classification (NCBI taxonomy): domain Eukaryota; kingdom Metazoa; phylum Chordata; class Mammalia; order Rodentia; family Pedetidae; genus Pedetes; species Pedetes capensis. Next base: position 14,549 of record VMDO01017463.1, on the reverse strand, counting down.
GGGGATTGTTTTCAGGAGTGGACTGCCACATTCAGCTCCCGTTTTTGCAGTGCTGGAGATCTAACCCGGGTCCTCAGAAAGTACAGGACAGTGCTCTACTAACTGAGCTAAACCCTAGCCCCTGTGACTTGTTTTTAAAGAGGAGGAAATGGAGCTTTTGTCAATTTGCAGCCTTCCTGACCCTGTACCGCTAAGTGGAGAAAGCTGAGTAAACGGGAGATGGATTGACAATGTCAACTGTCACTAACAAAATGGGAGTTGTAAGGCTTTGTGTTAAGTCTTTTCTTTGGATTTTATAATGTAAGTCAATATCAAAGAACATGGTAGTATGTAAGATCCATGAACTGATATTATGCTCACAAATTACTATCAATTTCCTCAACTTAAAAATGCACAGTTTATTAAAATGCTCCTGAAATAAATAAATAAAATGTTTCTAAAACCAGTATGTAATTTATAATTAATCTGTAGAGTAAATGGAGTATTTTTCTCAGGAGGAGAAAAAATTCTGGACTAACCTAATGATGGCATCATGGAATTAAAGCAATATAACATTTTGATGAAACCATCTAGCAATGAGAAAACGCTGACATAACATACTGGTACAAAACCCTACAGTTAAGTTTCTCTCCTGAACTGCTATAAATTTTTCTTCTAAGTATAATTGGATGTCTACTTGTAAGCATTGCAAACAAGTTATAATTCTAAAGAAAAGGATTCAAAATTCTTGTCCACAAGTACAATATAAAACAATGTGATCTGGATGAATATTACAGAGAGTTATGGGTCAAGATGCTTATTTGGGAACACAAACATGGATCAATCATAGTTGAAATCATGTCATTCTGGCAAGAAAAATAATCATAACACTAACACAAATAAGGATACATATGCCATTCATTGTGTGCCTAATATGTGTGAGGCCATGAGCTCTCTACTTTCCATGTATGTGTACACTCAGTGACGAGGGAATGATAGAAGTGTTAAATCTAGAATAAAAATATTGCTTCCTTTTTATAACCTGTAGCACTTGGGGGTTGAACCCAGGACCTCATACGTACTTTGCAAGTAAATAAAAAATATTCCTTACTTTTAAGTAAACCCACATTATTTGTGACCCACCCTGTCATCCTTAAATTGGTTTCATCCATAATTTAAGAGCCTAAATTGATCTCAGGCTGGGGTTCAGCTCAGTTGGTAGAGTGCTACTCTGTGCTCTTTGAGGAACTGTGTTTGATTCCCAGCACTGCAAAAACAGGAGGAAGACTTGGCAATCTACTCCTGAAGCCATCCCAAAACAATTAGCCATTGAAAACCCCATGAGGGTCACTCTGTGTCGGACCTGACTCCACAGAGCCTAACAACAAAAGCTGATCTCAGGAAAAAATCTGTCTCATCTATGAGGGGTTTTTGATCTTCCAGGAGTAGTTTCCGCTGTAATTCAGTAGTTCCCCTGGCCATGGCTAATGTGCACCTCTGGTCCTCATTTCCCTGCTAATCAATGTTCTGCTGTTGCACATGTGAGCATGATCTTGCAGTTCTAGGAAACCTCTTCCTGACGTACTTAGAAAAGGCACTGCTGCTTAGATGGCATCAATAAAAGAGATAGGCCCATGGTAGCTCTTAGTAAGGGATTTCCTTGTAGTATAAAAAGATCTGGAAGACCAAGGCTTACCTTTCATCATCAAGCCATATAAAATCGATCATTTATGAATTCTTTGCAGCCTCCATATGTATGACAGCATTGAGATCCCATTTTCTTATTTTTTCCCTCCCACCCACCTTCCCTTCCTTCCTACTTTCCTTCCCTCCTTCTTTCCTTTCTTCCTTCCTTCCTTTCTTTCTTTTCCCAATACTGGGAAGTTGAATCCAGGGCCTCATCAAAGCTTTGCAAGTGCTGCTGTACCACTGAGCTGCATCCAAGCCTCTTTCTTATTGTTATCTTGAGACAGGTTCTTGATAAATTATGCAAGCTGCCTCTGGACTTGAACTCATGATCCTTCTGGCTCAGCCTCCTGAGTCACTGGGATTACAGGCAGGCAGCAACACACCCTGCATTTTATTTCTTTAAAATTGTGTGTTTATCCTATCACACACATTTTAACATTCTAATAAACATAATTTCTTCTCCTTTGCTGTGAAATGCAGAAACCTTTCCCACAAGAAGGTGGCTTAGAAGGCTGGATAAGTAATGAGTTGTTTTTAATGCCTCCATGTTTGTGCATACTATCAAATTCTTTGTTCAGAATATCTTTGTGCTTACTGCAAACAGTTCTCTTTTGGACCATTTTGCTTCTTAGTGTAATAAATGACAAAGAAGTTGGATGCATAAAGGGTTTGCTTGGAAAAATGATGCCAGCAGATTGAATTTCAAGGTAATGCTATTATTTTTGAAAGCCACGATTCTCTGATCAACCAAGATTTGCCTTCCTTTGCCCATCTAGGGAAGGATTACTGCTGACAAATTGCAACTCCTTTTCAAAATATTTACTTTTTTCTTTCAAGGTTTCCTTATGAAACCTTTGAAGCTCACAAATAAATGCTGTGAGGAAAGAGTATCAGAGCAGCTGTGCCATCTAAATGTAATTAAGCATTTAATTTGCATGCAGCTTGGGAGGTGGAAAAATATGTAAATAGATTCTTATCCCTCTTGGCCATTAGAGTTTCTTTTTCCATGTCTTTTTTCTTTTCCTTTTTAAAGGGACGGCAAATAAGGCACAGTGTCCCTAGATTTGCTTTAAAACCTGTGGAGTTTAGCATCTATACATTGAGGAGAGGGAGTTGTTATGTCAAGAAATTTTCTTTTCTAACTTAGTTTTAAAAATCATCAATTCAAAATATTCTTTTTTCACATGCGTTTAATTTGCCAAGAGCTGAATGTCTTAGCAATTCTTTCTATATCATACGAAGTCATTTCTTTTAGAAAAAAATAACATAAGAAACTTAAATATATTACTATTTTTGTCCCCTTTAACATTTTTCATGCCAGTTGAGAAGGGCGAGAATCCAGAATTTGATTCAATGTCCTGCTGGATTCAGATGCTTATTAGGAATTTGTCACCTGTGATTGCTTGAGGCTATGAATTTAGAGATATAAATCAGTAAAAGCTGGATGTGGTTATTGAAGATGTTTCTGCTTGGAAGATTTGCATTTTCTGTGATTTTCCTTCAATCAAACACAAAACTATCACCTTTTAGATTATACATGTTATATTAAAATTAAAATTTATAAAACAACACCTCTAACGCAGATGGAGTGATGTCACTGGTCAAAACTCACGATAAACACCTAAAAGTTATATAATATCTTAGTTGGGAATGGTGGCACATGCCTGGAATCCCAATGACTCTAGAGGCTGAGGCAGGAGGATCATGAGGTCCAGATGAGAGGCAGCCTGTAACTTAGACCCTTCCTAAAAATTAAAAACAAAAAAGGAGGTGAGAAGTGCATCTCAGTAGTGCAGCACAAGCCTACCATGTGCAAGATCCTGGTTCAAACTTCCAGTACTGTAAAAAGAACAAATTATATGACATGGTAGGCCTTTCTTTCATCTAAAGAAATAAAGCAAGACACCAACTTTATGCAAAGTCGCACATAATTTGTAAAGATTTTCTCCTTTTACTGTCATGTCAGATTGACTAGAAATTGACACCAATTACTGCTTTTCATATTATACTACTAAACCCATTTGAAAGATGACAAAACCAAGGTTCAGAAAAATAGAGGGACTTTCCCTACAGTCATCTGTCTAGTAGAGGCCACAGTTAGTTCTCAGTCCTGGGGCTACTGAACTCAGAGCCTGTACTCATGCTGACCCAGACTACAGTGCTTTGAGTTTGCCATCATTTCATCTCAGTTAGGATGTGAGCTGTATGTTATTGGGATATATTATGCACAGACAGTGTACATTCAGCAGGAAGAACTAAAAACCTGTAGGAGGAAGGAGGATGCCAGGGAATGAGTGAGAAGGATCTAACTGTCTGATGCCATGGGGCATTAAAACTACCAGACTAACTTACAGGTGATGTGCTTTTCACTCGCACTTCTCCTCTGTTCACTCAAGTAATCAAACCTCCATGAAAGTTCCCACTTAGTGTCCTCTGTCCCTCGCTGAGGGCAAGCATGCATATTTAAAATAAACAAAAATAAATTTCAATAAATTAGGTAGAAGTCTCAGTGAGGATGAATGAGCAGGTTTCACATTAAGAGGCTACAGCCCTCTGTGACTTGCCACCATCTCTCAAATGTTCCTGTGCCCTCAGTAGAAAGCAGAGATCTGATTATATATTTATTTCCCCAGCCATCAGAAATTCCGTTCTAATTCTTCTGTCCATAGTCACATGTGCCGAGCTTCCTTGGAATTCCATATTTGCTTAGTTTGCAAGAGAAATTTGAATGTACATATAAAATATATTTGAAAAAAATAAGTGTCATGCTGTGTTTTGGGTAGCATCAGAAATGGACCATGCATCCATATGAAGGATAACTTTGACTTTTATTGACTTCAGCTGAGCTATCCCTCAGAGGTTGAACAAAATAAATGAATTACTTCTTGCCATATTGTCCAGAGTAAAATGAAATTAGAAAATACACTCATTGCCTTGAGCCAAACATATGGAGTCAAGGAAAAATAAAAAGTTCAAGCAACCATAAAATATGATGTCTGGTTGGCGGCTTCTTCTTCAGAACCTATTAAGTTGAACTATTAACAAATAAGTTGAGAAAGGGAGGAAGGAAAATTATATATTTTATTTATAGGTACAAAGTAATGATAATTTGAATATGATATAAATCCTTCTTTAATTATTAAATAAGATTAGAGATTTTTAACCAAATGTACTTGGAGTTGCTTGAAACAGCCATTTATACTCTTTAGAAGAATTTCTATTGGCAGTATAGCTTCCTTATTTCACCTCTGCTTTTGGTGCTCTACCCCATTCTCTGGGCTGGGATTTAGCTCACTTGGTAGAGCGCTGCGCTGCAGTCTCTGAGTTCCCAAGTTTGATTCCCAGCACCGCAAAACGGGAGAAGGATCGGGCAATCCACTCCCAAGGCAATCCTGAAACAGTCAGCCATTGAAAACCTTATGAGGGTCGCTATGGGTTGGATACTGACTCGATGGCACCTAACAACAACAACAACCCCATTCTCTAGAACAAGACTTTAAAGACCCACTGATATTATGCAAGAGTTTTGGTACCATAGCAGAAGTCATAACTGGGAACATTTGTAGGTGATGCCAGCTGTGTGCAAAGAGTTGGGACTTTGAAAAATGTATGTTTCTCTCAAAAGGCTCTTGGTTCCTTATGACAATTTGGCTATGATTGTCAGTGTGATAAAAATTTGGAACAGAAAATTCTTAAAACAGTTATTGAATAAGAGAAGGAATTGTTGGAAAGGGCCATCAAGTCAGGTTCGACACATAGCGACCCTTTGTACATCAGAATGAAACACTTACTGACACTGTGCCATGCCTGGCACTACGTCAGTGCTTCTCTGCTACTCATAGGGTTTTCAAGGGCTGATTGTTTGGGGGATATTTTCAAGAGTGGGCTGCCAGGTCCTTCTCCAATTTTTGCAGTGCTGGAGACGGAACCAGGGCCTCAGAGCATGCATTCTACCAACAGAGCTAAATCCCTGTTGCATAAGAGAAGGGACAGGGGTAAAATTTTTAAATTATATCAGGGATATAAACCTGTAAAAATGTACTTGTGAGCAAAACATATACGTCTAACACTTGGAAAATGGAAATAAATAGCTACTTACTTGGAAATAAGGGTTTGGTTATCTATGTTTGAGACTGAAGAAAGGAGATACTTCTCAATAATCTAGAAAACAGAGCAAAACCTATACTTCAAGCCCATATAGAAAGACACTCTCAGCAGTGAACAACTAACAGTGTGATTAAGGGATTAGAAAATGAGAAGGGCAGTGAAGAGAAGTTGCAAAAAAGGTTATGTCCAGCCAGTGAAAATTGTTCATTGTGATGATGCTTCTCAGAGCTATGTTCTGGCAAGGCAGACCCTAGTGTGGACCCATTTGCAATTTGTGAAAATGGGTGAAACGGGATGTGGGTATGAGGTGGGAACTCATCTTAAATATAGAAAGTGAAGTGGAAGAAGTTCACTCCTAAGGATTAGTTGAAAGTGTTCCTCATAATCATAATGATCATGATTAGCTAGCTCTTACTGAGTGCTTACAGATTTGACGTGCTTTCACTTTTAGAGAATCTGGTTAGGAATGTGGTTCTATCCTCATTTTCAGGTGAGTGGACTATGTCAGGGAAAAACATGTACCTATGAACTAGAGAGGGAAAGCAGGCAGAAAGAGGGTAAAAGAGAGAGGGAGGCAAAAGAAGGTGAGAGGGAAGAGAGAAGGAGAAGGAGGAAGAAAGGAGAAGAGCAGGAGGGGACGGGAGGGAGAGAAAGAGAAACAAAAACTGCATGACTTTCTTGGAGTCTGAAATTGCCATGACCTAGGATTTCTTTAGCTTGGAAGACAGATGCGCAGAAACGAAAGCCTTTGTCACAGGAAGATGAAGCTTTCTTCCAAACCTGAGTACTTAAAGTAAATAAAACATTGTTCTAAAAGTCTAAATCCAGAATGGAATATATTCTGTCTGATACAATAGTTATGTTTCTAGACGTTATAGTAAAGGAAAATATGTTTTTGCAATCTTGACAATTTTGTGTACTACAAAAATTCCACTCTCCTGTTTGGATGTGCTTACCTAGTACCACCTGGTGGCAGCCAAAAACATTTCAGGAAAGAGAAGATGACACGTTTTCATTTCCTTTAAATTCTGTCTTCAGTCTCAGGTGGGATTGTTAAGCACTAGAAATACTGTTGGGTGGGGATGTTATGTATGAGGTCATTTGAAGTTGGTGGAGACCTAGTACCAAAACATGTCATGTTGTCAACGTCAGGAATTACCCCAGGATTTATTAGGACTACACCTTCATATGAATTTTCCTTAGCTATAGTTGTCTTTTTAAAAATTTATTTTCTATTACAAGACTGCTGACTAGCAGTGGGAATGCAGGGTAAACAATCACATCAGAGAATAAACCTAAATGGAACATATTCAGGTGGCAAATCTATCCCCTTGGCCTCATTAATATTAGGTTACAGCTAATTGTGCTAACAACACTTCCCAGTCTCTCCCGCATTATATAATAGTGACTTTCTTTTTACCAGTGGCTTAAATTGCTTTTTCAGATCTAGTCTCCTATAAATTTCTTATCCTCCTCTGCATTTCTATAAATCATTTACTCAACTAATACTGTTTGATTACCTGCTATTGCCAAATAATCTGTCACATACTTGGGGGTCAGCATGGAACTAGAGGGCTAAGGTTCTTACTGTTATTATTTTAGCTGAGGAGACAAATCTTAGCAATTATAATTAATGTCATGCAACTATGTGAAAGGCACTGTATGAAGTGATTTATTTTGATTGATTCATTTATTTCTTACAACCATCTTATGAGTTAAGTACTATTTTGTAAAGCCCAATGTTATTAGTAATGAAAGCACAAGGAAAGTATCTTGCCCTATTCACCAAACCAGTAAGTGATCCAGAAGGGATTCAAACCCAAGATTACTCCAGAGTCTGTTCTCATCCATTGCTCTCTACTTTTCTCAATACACAAGAAAACAAGCAGGAACAGATAAGAAAACTAGTAAGTAGGATAATTTACAATAACAAAATGTACTATAAGGAAATTCAAACATAGCAATGGGACAGACTGATGATGGCTTAAGAGGAGAGACATGAGTAGAAGGCACATTAGACTGGGTGGCCAGAGCTATCTTTGAGATGACATTGGGATTGAAATCTGAATGATAAAAGAGAATCCATTCTGCAAAGATCAAAGGGGAAGAGCCTCCCAGCTAGAAGGAACAGTAAGTAGAAAGGCAAGAGGAATGTCAGTGAAGGTTCAAGGAGCAGAAAGATGTTTTCCATTTCTTAAAGAATAATGAGATTACCTCACACCTGTTAGAATGTCTATCATCAAAAAGATGAAAGATAACAACTGTCATGAGAATGCAGAGAAAAGGGAACCCTCTTAGGCTGTTGATGAGGATGTAAATTAGTAGAGCCATAGTGGAAAAGAGTATGGAAGTTTCTCAGAAATTTCAAAAGGGAACCACTGTATGACCCAGCAATCCTGCTACTGTGCATATGTCCAAAGGAAGTGAAATCAGTGTATTGAAGAGTCATCTCACATTCAGGTTCACTGCAACACTATTCACAGTAGCCAAAATATGGAATAACCTACGTGTCCTTCAATAATAAAGAAAATGTGGCACATATACACAGTGAAATGCTATTAAGCCTTATATAAGAAGGCAATCTTTTCATTTGCAACAACATGGTGCAAACTGTAAGACATTATATTAAGTCAGATACAGAAAGTACATACCACAGGACCTCACTTATATGTGGAACCTAAAAAAAATTGATCTCACAGAAATGAAAAAGTAGAGTGGCGGTTATCAGGGACTAGGGGTGGGAATTGTGGGCCAAAGGATACAAAATTTCAGTCGGATAGGAAGGATAAGTTCAAAAGATCTATTGTGACTAGTTAATAACAATGCATTATATTCTTGAAAGTTGCTAAAAGAACAGATTTTAAATGTTCTCACTGCACACACACAGAAAGGTAAGTATGTGAAAGAGTGCATGCTAATTATCTCTATGAAGCCAATCTACAATGTAAATATATTTTGAAACATCATATTTCACATGATAACATATATGATTTAGGCCAAGTAAAATCAGAAAAAAAAAATTTAAGAGTATTAACGAACCAATGTGGAAGAGATGAAGTTCAAAAGGTAGGCAGAAGCTGGATACTACAAAGTCTTGAAAATGAAGGTAGGGAGTGAGAAAATGTGTGATCTGGTGCTACGAAGATGCTGCCAGTCTCTCTGAAGGGACCCACTATAATTGCAAAGGGAAGTCATTGATGGCTTTGAGCAAATAATAATAGGATTGCTTGCATCATTCAGATTGGCTTCTGCTGAAGTATTTTCCCCTATTCACAGTTTCTCCAGTATTTCTCAAGAAATTTCACCACATATGGAGGTGACCTGTATCTAAAGTACCAAATGTCCTTGCCTAGTTCTCTCATGGAAAGGCCAGCAGCCTTTCTTCTCTTGACTGTTTGTTTCTAGACATCGCTCTTTCTAATTGGCTTGAATGTCCACTGATGACATCCAATATTAGTGAAGGTCCAGCTATAATTATATCTGCGCTGACTAAGAGCTACAGTAGAGACATTCTAACAGCATTGGAAAGCAAATGAAATCATGTTTTATTGCTGGAAACTGGAGCCTGCTTGGCATTTAGTAAAGCAAATGTTTTGACCCAAGGGCACTATTGTACCAGTGTTCATCACGAGTTGCCTCTGTGTTTGTTTTATTAAGTTTCAAGGTTTTAGTCTGTGATAAATAACGTCCCCGTAATGAATGTCAAAGGCCCAATTGAAAGAATTATGGTATCTGTAGTAATGGCATGTAATGAATGCCGTGATGTCAGAAGAAAAACGGCCTGGGAAGGGGGAGACAGGGCAAGGGATGCTCCAAACACATGCAGTCCATGCAGTTCTGCAGCCTTCATGTGTTCTTGATTTAGGTCCATCTATTAGATTAAAAACACCGCAAATCGGGACGTTTTCCAGCTTATTATCACCATGGCCATAAGCATGACATTTTTCAATGTATACGGTACATATGGTTAGTTTGGATGTGTGGGTGAGTGAATGACGGAAGGATGAACAGATGATGGATGAAAACTCAGACATCCTGAGGGTGGGAGTGCCATCTAGGTGATATTCCCACCTATACTGCAACCTTGGTGATAATCCAACTAAGTGAGGCAATGTGATCAGGAGCCGGAATATTGCTGATAATCAGGCATAAGAGAAACTTCATCTTTGCTGGCTAGGGAGTAGTCAGTTTTTAGCTGTTCTGTTCCCAAGTGTGCAGCCAGGCAAGCCATGGGCATTTAATCAAAGGATAATAATTAAAAGAAAATCTTGTCACCCTATCCTGGTTCCCTTTGAATAACTAACCCCATAGGTCTCAGATGGGATAACTTTAGGTCCTTTTCTTCCGGAGGGCATTCCTGACCTCCAAGGCAGGTAGCCTGCTCATCCCTGGTGTCTCCATTTCACAAGAATATACTGTAATTGCCATGTAAGTACCTATGTCATTCCAAGTTATGTCCTCAAGTTTCAAAACTTAACATACAATAAAATTAGTATGATACATACATCAAAATTGGGATGCTTTTTGTTGTTGCTGTTGTTGCTGTCATTTTTGCTGTACTGGTGGTTGAACACAGGGCTTAGAGTTTCCATGCTTTGCAAGTGCTGGACCACTGAGCTGCTCCCCTAGCCCATTTTTTTTTTACTTTTTGAGACAGGGTTTTGCTAAATTATGCAGACTGACTCTGGTCTCAAATTTGAGATCCTCCTGCCTCTGTCTCTTGAGCTGCTGGGATTATAAGAATGTGCCACCATGCCCAACTTGAAGATGATGCTTCTTTTTGGGAGCGGTCACCCTTTGCCTGGAATCCAAACTTCAGACATCAAAAGATTCTTCCCTCTGGTTAGAATCCTTATATGTCTCTTTGTGGTGATGAAATTAGGATGCTAACATATGGTAGCTCTTGCTTATCTATGGGGAATGCAGTCCAAGACCCCCTGTGGATGCCTGCACAGTTGATAATACTGAACCCTGTACCTTCTTATGTACTATGACTGTAACTTTTGCATTTTGAGGTGTGGCAATAAAACTCGAATAAAACTTTATTTTCTTCTCCAGAATTTCATGAATAGAAGATTCATTCTTACCATAGATTATAGTAACTTGAATATTATTTTTTCCTTTTTTTCTTCCTTAAGTTGAGAACTTTCATCTTTTTACTTAAAGAAAGCACTTTATGGCTTCTCTTTGGCATATCTGAATGGTCAACGTCACTACTCTTGTGCTTTGGGGACATTACTTAATAAATTAAGGGTTCTTTGAAAAACCACAGTGTGATACCACAATTCCAGGCCAGCTGATCTAATGATGAAGATAGCTATTAAGTAATTAATGGGCAGGTAGTATATACAATAGCTCAGTTGGTAGAACACCCTTCTGCAGTCTCTGAGATCCTGACTTCAATTCCCAGCACTGCAAAAATGGGAGAAGGATGTGGCAATCCACTCCCGAGGCAATTCTGAAACAATCAGCCATCGAGAATCCTATGAGGGTCACTATGAGTTGGACACAACTCGAGGGCACCTAACAACAAGTGTATACAACATGCACATACTAGACAAAGGGATGATTCATGCCCTGGATGGGATGGAGAGGGGCAAAAAGAGTTTTCATCTTTCTACTCAGAGAAGTACATATTTTAGAACTTATGAATTATTTATCTCTGGGATTTCCCACTAAATATTTTCTGGTTATAACTTATTTTTGGTAACTAAGACTGTGGAAAGTAAAACTGCTAAGAGGAGATCACTGCATATTCATTTCATTGTTAGTAGTGAATCCACTGATTTATGATTTTATATTACATATATTATGTAATATACATTAAATAAATGTTATATAATATATGTTAAATGTATAGTATAATATACATATATGTTCATTTTTAATTGGTAGGAGCTCTTTGTGAAGATTTAACATAGTCTTTGACACACTAATATATTTGCCTAGAAGTATTCAGAGTGAGAGGGATATGGGGGAACAGGTAGAGGAGAGAAGACAATTTACAAACATTTGATTCTGTCCCCTTATTTAAGGGCAAAAAAGTTGTCTTTTCAAGATATCTATAAAAATTGGAGCTATGAGATTCATTTTTAAATGATTAATTTATATTCATATATTATATGTGTGTGTGTGATATTGGATTTAGCTCAGTTGGTAGAGCACCACTCTGTGGTCTCTGACATCCTGAGTTCAATTCCCAGCCCCACAAAATTGGGAGAAGGATGTGGCAACCCACTCCTGAGGCAATCCTGAAACAGTCAGCCATTGAGAATCCTATGAGGGTCACTATGAGTTTGACACAGCTCGAGGGCACCTAACAACAGCATGATATTAAGCTTATTAGCTTTTTACTCATTTTACATGTTTTCCTAATAAATACATATTAGTTCTATCAGATAAATTATGTTTAATATTCTAAAGTAGAACTCTGAACATACAGATATTCATATCTGTTATTACTATAAATCAGTCTTTTCTTCTTATTGACAAGAATCATAAATGAAGAGTTATTATGATTCTAATCATAAACTCTGGAACTGAAAGTCTAATTTATGTAATTAATCTGGAATTACTTTAAGAACATTTTGATGTTCGTTTATGCATTTTGGAGTGATGCAGAATTGAGATTTATGAGCTTTTGGGTGATTGTTGTTTGAGGTACTTAGTAAAAAATGGTGTTAATCATAGCATTTCAGCATATTTGTGGTCTATGTGGACTTATTGCTTGATTAATCAGGTTCACTGTGATGAATATTTAGTTTCTTAGCAGCCCATAACAAGCCTTTGATGGAAAAATTATCTTTATTGCCTAAACACTCTCCTCATCCAGCATCATCATTGTATTCTCAGTGCCTTGGTCTGTGAGGCTCAGTGAACTGGATCAGATTGAAGAATAAATGATCATAATAGAAGTACAGGTATGTGATGTAGATGGTACTTTAAGGATAATGATGGCTATGAAAGAAAGGAAAAGAAAGAAAGAAAGAAAAAGAAAGGAAGGAAGGAAGGAAGGAAAGAAGGAAGGAAGGGAGGGAGGGAGAGAGATAAAAGAATGAAAGAAAGAAAGAAACAGAGAGAGAAAGAAAGAGAGAGAGAAAGAAAGAAAAAGAAGGAAGGAAAGAGGGAGACAGGGAGGAAGGGAGGGAGGAAGGAAGGAAGGAAGGAAGGAAAAGAAGGGAGGGAAAGAAATCATTTGGAAGAGATTACAAGGGCAAAAGAAATATTTTAAGACTATTGGCTTCTCTCCTATTATAAAAAAGTTTTCATGTGAAGTTTATAAAATTTATAGGAATACAAGGAAAATTAAAGTTAACCCTAATTTCATAAGCCTGAAATGACACCCTAATATTTTTCAACGTATATACACATGCACATGCACACATACACATATGCACACACATTTATGGGATTCTTCAAACACAGTTGACATATTTACTTATGACTAAAGGATTTTCCATAACATTTGCTTTTTCTATGCTAAAACATTCCATCATATCTGTGCACCTTAATTTACCTAATTTATCTATATTCTTGACCATGTGGCATTTGCCAATGCTTGCCACTATATTTCTACAGTGGTTATCCTTAGGTAAATATCTCCAGACCAATCTTAATTCATAAGGAGAGATTTAAATAAAGGATATTTTGCAGGTTGAATATAGCTTCTGAAGTCTGAATGTTTGCATCTTTCCCAAAATTCATATATTAAAATTCTAACTCCCAAAGTAAAGGTATGAGGAGATAGTATTTTAGGGAGATGATTAGGTCATAAAGCCAGAGCCCTTATCTATGGTACTAATGGCCTTATAAAAGAGCCACAGGGTTCTCATTTGCCCTGCTATTATGTAAGGATTAAGCAAAAATCGTGCCATCTATGGACATCTATGGACCTGGAATAACGGGCCCTCACCAGGCTCTGAACCGTTGGGGGTGACTTGCTTTTGACCTTCACAGGACTCACTTCTCAGAACTGTGAAAAAATAGTTTATTTTCAAATACTTTGGCTTGAATCCAGGGCCTTACACATACTCTGTAAGTGCTCTACCACTGGGCTGTACCTCCAGCTCATTTTTTACTTGTTTTACTTTGAGACAGGGTCTCACTTAGATACCCAGGCTGCCTCTAGCCTTGAACTTGCAATCCTCCTCCCTCAGCCTCCTGAATCACTTGGTTTAGAGGTGTGTGCCACAGCACTCTGCTAGTGTATATTCCTTATAAGCCAGTCAGTTCAAGGTATTGTGTTACAGCAGCATGAACACAGTAGCACAATGGCTAAGATTACTTTTGAGGTTGGAGAAAGTAATCAGAGTGAGTAGAAAGTTAGAAATTTCACTCAAAGGAGAAAGAAAATTATAGAACAATGTCTGGAGGAAGGTCATAGGGAGTGAGTAAATGAATCTGGCATCTAGCTTCCTCTAACATAGAAAGGAAGAAGGGAAAATGGTAGAAAATATAGATGTTTGGTGTTGGAAGACAAAACCAGTGGGAGTTCTCCTCTGATAGCTCTTTAGCTCAGTGACACAGAAAATATGTTCATCCCATAACAGCAGAAGATTAGTAATACAACTGAGGACATGAATAGGTAAGATTTTAAAGTGGCCGCTTTTGGAAGAAAAAAGTAACAATGTAATGTAAATACTAACATTTGTATGAATCATAGGCTTACTATTTCATTTAATAACATCACCAACACTGAAAATAAAGACTAAATTAAACTCATAGGGGTTAAATATTAACAATACGTGGTTACTATACCAAGGAAGCCTGCAGCT
>VMDO01017462.1:0-44863 GCA_007922755.1 Pedetes capensis | reverse complement strand
TGATAAGAAACATAGAATGAAAATATTTACTTATGAAAGCATGTTTATGTCTATACATGTGTTGTTGTTGTTAGATGCTGTCTAGATGTGTCCAACTCATAGCTGCGTTCATAGGATTTTAAATGGCTGATTGTTTGGGGATTGTCTTGGAAATGGACTGCCACATCCTTCTCCCATGTATATATATATATATATATTGGATGTTATATATTTGTGTGTGTATGTGTAATATAGGAAGATTTCCTTCAGATGAAAGGTCCTGCATTGTGCTAAGACTAGTAATCTTTGAATTTAAAGAATTATCTCCTGTAATTAGGTCTGAAGTTTATATCTTTTATGATTAACTAAAAATATAATACTTTACTTCTAGCCTGAGATTTCTTCGAGCCCATCTTTGGATACTACAGCCCTCCTGCCTTGCAAAGGTCCTTTCATATACTGTATTCTTAGGAAATACCAGTCAAATTGAATTTTTAAATATATATTTAGAACTTCCCATTTTCTTGGTAGAATAATATTCATATGACCTCTGAAGTACAGAGAGTAAGATGAAGAATGGATCATTTAGGTTTCATTTTCCAGAGCACATGGCCTTTTTTAATATGCCAACATAATGGATACACTGGTTCAGGGAAGCTGGGGGATTTTTCTCTTGGGCCTGTTCCATATTTATCATCTAAGTTGTCACTGGGTACACAAGGTCTATGCACTTTGTAAGAGGATTTCTGCCTAGAGAGCTATATTTTATTTTTTCTGCTAAGATGATCAGTATAAAAATGACAAAGTGTTTTCAGCTAGAGTTGAAAAGTAGTTCCTGAAACTAGATCATGTTGTTCTCAGTCTTAATGGAGTCAACAGTATGGTTGATTGTTTAATGCTTATTCTGGTTGTATACAGATGAAAGCCCTGAAGACCTGCTTGTTTTAAAATTAATAAACTAAGCAAAGGAAAGGGCATTTGTTGTCTCTATGAGTCAAAATGATGTGTGGATAAGCTACTGTCCAATCTACAATTGTTTTTACACAGCATAATAAAGTGGTGTCATTGTTTTTGCTTATACAGACTTCATCAATTACGTTAATTTTAAAGATTACTGTGAAATGTTTGCTATCACAGGGCATGCTATTGCAAATGCACTGTTAATCTTGGCATCACTCAGGAAATATTGCCACTGAGTGTTCCTAGGTCTTCACCTACTCATTCAAGTATTAGGGGTTAATTTTTAGATATTCCTTAATATTCATATAATAAAACTTCAACTATTTTACATTTCTGTAAGGATTATTTAATTAGTTAGGAAATAAACACAATTCAAGTGAAAATCCTGACTTGATTGGATTATAACTGACTGTTATTGACCTCCAAGGGCTCTATTTTTAAATGCATATATATAGGGTGAAAAAGACAGAGTTAGAGAGAAAATTTCATTTGTTAAGTTCTGAAGCATTTATTGTTTTCATTTACTTTATATTGTATATTTTTATGCTAAAGAAATGCTTTCAAAGGCAAAAGATGAAAATAGAAGTGATTAGGAGGTAAAAGTTTTAAGATCAAGAACTACTGGCTATTTCTACTTTTTCTTTCAATAACAGAATAAGAGCTAAACCAGGTCTGGTGGTGTACTCCTGAAATCCCAAGGACTCGGGAGGTGGACACAGGAGGAAGGAAAGTTTGAGGCTAGAGACAACCTATGTAATTTTGTGAGACTCTGACTCAAAAAGTACAAACTGGGCTGGTAGTGTGGCTCAGTGGTAGAGTACTTGTAAAAAAGCATGTGAGGTCCTGGGTTCAACCCCCCACTACCATGACAAAACAAAATCAAACAAAACAACAGAATAAGAATTAAATTTTAGATACTTTATTGTGTATATTGTGTGGGGGATGGGTGGGTACTGGGGGTTGAATTCCAGGGCCTTGTGCATGGTAGGAAAGTGTTTTACCTCTGAGCCGCACCACAGTCCCCTACACATTTTTAAATTGGAGACAGGATCTCACTAAGCTGTGCTGGAGGACTCTGGGCTCAAATATGCCGTCCTATTGCTTTAGCTGCCCTAATAGCTGGGATTACAACTGTGAGCCACAGAGCACAGCACCATTGCATATAATTTTTGAAATACAGTTACAATAAGTGTTTCCATTTTTTAACTTGTTCTGTTAGAATAACTCCCCTTAAATGATGAAGTTCTCAACATTTACATAAATCATGATGGTGAAGACAAAATATATATTTACTGAACACTTTGCATGTGCCAAAAGCTACACAAGTCACTGTCTGTATGTGATGTTTGGCAATCCTCATAATAACCTCTAAATAAAAAAACATATTATTCTCAGCTCACAGATAAGAAAACTTCTTCTCAGGGAGCTACCATGTGAGTGTAATAATGTCTCCAATCTCACCTCTTAATTACAAAGCATGTGCATAATCATCAAGCTATAGATCCTATTAGTATAGATTATTTGCATGCACATGATTTTCTTTGAATTTAGTTGGAGTTAATTTGTGAATAAAGTTGGTTGCAATCAAGATAAACCTGAAATGTATACTCACATATACTATACTTTCCTTAAATATTGTTTGGATTATGTTTTAAATCAACAAGGACTGCTTGATGACAGCCTGAGGATCCTGTATCTTGTCACTAATTCTCAAAATATAATCATCTATCAATAAGGATGAAGAGTATTCAAAAAAGAGTCAAACAGTATAATTTATCCAATGATGAGTAAGTTTTATGACCTTTAATCTAGTCTTTATGCACATCTACAACTGGGGTATGCCACAGATTGAAACATTAGTCAATTTGATTCATACATTAAAAGGCTAAGCAATTTTCATTTTACATTAAGAAAATAAGCTACCATTTGTGTATAAGATCTAAGTATATCCCAGTAAGGTCACTCAGGTGCTTTTCTTTAAATAAGAGGGAAAAATTAAAGAGTCATTAACTTGGATTATTGTAATTCTACTGCAATCTATTGGGGCTGGGATTTAGCTCAGTTGGTAGAGCGCCGCTCTGCAGTCTCTGAGGTCCCGAGTTCGATTCCCGGCACCACCAAAACGGGAGAAGGACGTGGCAACCCACTCCCGAGGCAATCCCAAAACAATTAGCCATTGAAAACCCTATGAGGGTCGCTATGAGTGGGACATGACTCGACCGCACCTAACAACAACAACAACTGCAATCTATTGGGAGAAGCACCCGGCAATACACTCCCATAAAACAATCAGCCATTTAAAACCCAATGAATAGCAGAGAAGCACTAATAATACTGTTTTGCCTGTTGTATGTAGGGTCACTGAGTCAGACCTTGACTTGAGGGTACCTAACAACAACAAAAACTACAATCTATAATAACCTTCATTTAGCCAAATGTACCTAATATGTATCCAGAGCCAGACACTGTGTCAGCACTTGCCCTATAGACTTATCTGTGGTCTCATGCACTTACATTTGCAGATGGGAAGTGGCAAGGGGCACACATCAAATGAGACAAACAATATATGAAAAAAAACTAACATCATATAATAAGAATAAAGTGGGAGCTGTAAAGGACAGGAACAGGGCTAGAGTTGTGGCATGTTAGCAAAAGATTTTATAAGCAGGTATCATTTAAGTTATGGACACACAATTACAATGGGACAACATGACTTTTAAAAACAAACAAAAAGAAAAAGGAAAAGAAAAATGAAAGAAAAGGAAAGAAAAGGAAAGAAAAAGGCCTATAATGCTGAATTATAAAAAAGAACCCAAGACTTATTTGAGGTAAAGTCAGAAAGGTAGTTTGGCAAGGGGTAAGTGATATAAAGAAATTTAAATTTTCCATGAGGAAAAAATATTCAGTCAAACTGTGTTACATATTGTCATGGAAATTAAAGGCGAACTTTTTAATGTGAATGCTGTCCAAAGTATGAATAATTAGACGTGACTTGGCAATAATGTGAGAATACTGAATATATGCTTTCTTTCAGTACTTGGAGGTTAAACATGGGCCTTGCATGTATTTTTCAAGGGCTATACCACTGGGCAGCAGTGGCACAGCATTTTTATCTTCAGTCAGATTCTCACTAAGTTATACTGGCTGCCTGTAGGCTGAAACTCACAATCCTCCTGTCTCTGCTTCCTGAGTAGCTGGGATTACAGGGATGTGCCACACTGTCTGGAAAATCTGTACTCTCAACATAACTAACTTTCTACATCAGTTTTATTGCTATTCACCAAATTCCAAAAGGAAGTAAGTAAAAGGACAAGCGTACAAGATATTTAGGAAAATAATTTGTAAAATACTATAAGACTTAATAGGGCACCTACTATCTATCACATCTGAATAAAGGTGGTGGATCCTTAGCTTTTTCATTGCTTACTCAAAGTAGGTATGGTATCACACTGAACTTTACTTATATGAGGACACTTCCTAAAATATTTTGTTGTTGTTTTTTAGGTACCATTAAGTCAGATCTAATTCATAGTAACCCTATCTTCAATAGAACAAAACTGTGCCATATACATGATCTTTTTATGTTTGAACCCATTATTGCAATCACTATGTTTCTTCTACCACATCAACAAAAGGAGGACCCAAGGGCTTTACTCCATTCCTCTCATTAAGGTCAACTTTACATTGAGAGACAGCTCTTCCCCAGTTGTATTTTGAATGGCTTCCAGCATGGGGGGCTCATTCTCTGACACAATATTTGACAGTGCTTCTCTGCTCTTCACAGGGTTTTTAATAACTATTTCGGGAGTGGGTTTCTGGGTCCTCAGATACTGGTGGAAGGCATAGCTTCAGCATTGCAGGAACCCCCAAGCCCCACAGCATGTCAAACTGACAGACATGGGGGAAAGTATTTTGGCATTATTAAAAGCCGTCTCCAGCTACTACAATGGATTGTAAATATTTATTTATTTATTTATTTATTTATTTATTTATGTCATACTGAGGAACTAGGGATTTATCCCAGGGCCTTGTGCTAGGAGAGCACTCTACCACTGTACTACATCCCTAGCCCATTTGAACATTTTTCTTTTGCAGGAATCAATTATTTAGTCAGATGAGTGTTTTGTTGTGGGAGCATTTGGTTCCTATTGTGTTCTGTGTGCTGTGTAACTACAAAATAGTGACATTCTCTAGCAATTCAAAACCAAAGTTGCTAACAGTATTGTGCTATTATGCCAGTTAATAGTTATATACAGTCCCATTAAATGTAATCACACATAGAGCATCAAATATAGAGGACACACTTGGATAAAGTGCATGTTACCTCTAAGTTGACCATTGTTAACCTGGCTGGACCTCTGGGTTTCAGACCTTGATTGATGGACCCCCAGCTTGGATTTTTGGATTCCTAATGCATGACACTTAATAATTGTGTCTCTCTCTAGTACTACACGTTTGTTTCAGAAATAATTGTGTTTCAAAGAATACACAAATGGAAAGAGAAGAATACTCAATCACTATACAGAAGTGATTTGATATTTTGGTATATAATATACCAGGTTATATATGCATATGTGTACTTTCAATTTTTTTATATAAAGTGAAATCATCTTTCTACTTTTTGTAACTGGGTTTGTTTCATAAATTCTTTCCCTGTCTCATTAAGTAAATACCCCATAATATAGTATTTAAAAAATTGTTTCGGGACAAATTCTTTCTAAGTTGTGGAGCCTGCCTCTGGCCTTGAACCAGCATTCACTGCCTCAGCCTCCTGAGTTGCTAGGATTACAGGCATGCACCACTTCATCAGGCTTTTTCCCATACTCTTTTTGACTTTAAGGTTATGGTATCTTTCTGGTTCACCACCAAAGAGAATACTGTTCACAGTTAAGATAGACCTATGTCTTGTAATGTGTACCTTCAATAAATTACAATTTGGGAAGGGAAAATGAATTTTATTCACTAAGAATCATTTTACTCCTCTCCAAATATAATACATCTTCTAGTCCTTAGTTAAAGCCAAGTTGTAAGAAATAGCATGTTCATACCAATTGGGTAAAACTACCAATGCAATTGTCATAAATTCTACATTTAGATTTTAAATTTTTAATCCAATTAAATGCATGTCCTACCACATTTTTGTGAAGGATCTAAAATAAATCCTCTTTGCAAATCTAAATATGTTAATATGACCTACAGAGTTATGCATGCACTGATTTCTAACCACTCCACTAAACTCATCCCACACTGCCCCTTGACCTCCATCTACTATGTTCTACTTACACCGGTTTTCTTTTTCTCTGAAGCGTAACAATCTCATTTCTGCTCTGGTCCTTGGAACTTTCCATTCTTTCTCCCTGAATCTTGTTTCCTCTGAATTTACCATGACTGCTTATACTAATCATTTGGTCTCAGGTTGGATTTCTCCTAATTGTAAGGACTTTCTTCCACCATCCAAGCTTGAGGAATCTACCTGACATCTTTCACACAGATAACTCCAGTTCCACTTTAACCCACGACTCTTTCCAAATTCATGTTGTTATTGTTAGGTGCCGTCGAGTCGGTATCTGACTCATAGTGACCCTCAGAGGGTTTTCAATGGCTGACTGTTTTGGGATTGCCTTGGGAGTGGATTGCCAGACCCTTCTCCTTTTTTTTTTTTTTTTTTTTTTTCTGTGCTGGGAATTGAACTCCAGACCTCAGAGACTGCAGCGCAGCGCTCTACCAACTGAGCTAAATCCCAGCCCTTCCAAATTCATAGCACTAATCAAAATTTGGGTTACCTTAGTTATATATTTTTGTTTTAACTTCCACCTCACTCAATGAAAATTTTAAATGCCATAAGGATGGAAATAATTCCTTTTTGTTTGCTATCATTATCATAAGAGATTATAATATGCCCAACACATGGCATGTTCTCATTAAATAGTCACTTTGAGGAAAGGACAACAAAATGTTGCAATGTTTTAGATGTTGTAAGTGTATCATTTAACATCTGCTTACATTAGATATGCTATGAAAAGAACCACACAAATCCTTCACTGAATTTGTTATAGATATGTATTCACTAATAACTGTGTTATTAGTGTCAGCATTAAGAAACTAATATCCCTTGTAAGTATGTATTGTTTTATTTTTATGAACTTCATAATATGAAAATATTTTTCTCTTTCTTTGATATCTAAGGACATGAAACTTGTGACATTACTTCTGGGATATGTAGAATACTGGGGAACTCAGATAAATGCCACTCTTCTCAGTTCTATTTTTTTCCTCATCTGAATTCTGTCTACTCAACTTTTATAGTAATTCTGTAAGAATTACAAACTTATAGTATTATAAGGGCTTTATGACTTTTTTTTTTTTTTTTTTTTGGTGGTACTGAGGATTGAACCCAGGGCCTTGTGCCTGCATATTTTGCAAATGCTGTACCACCAAGCTGCACCCCCAGCCCATATTTTTACTTTTTGAGACAAAGTCTCCCTAAATTACACAGACTGCCTCTGGTCTCAACCTCACGATCCTCCTGCCTCTGCCTCCAGAGTCTCTGGGATTACAGGTGTGTGCCACAGTGTTCAGCAAGCCTTTATATCTTATGCAACATAAAAATATTATGTGAATAAAATTGTATTTCTTAACACAGAATATTCATTTCAAAATTTTTAGAATTATAAAATCACGATATTTTTAAGCAAATGCAAATAACATTCGCTGAATACCTTTCACATAAGTACTCTTCTGTTTTCCACATACCTTTTTCTTTAACATTTCCCATAGAGGTACATATTATTTGTTTATTTTACAGATAAGAACACCCCCAAAAAACTGTATAGGTTAAGTAACTGGCCATAATACAAATATCTCATGAATGATAAAAGTTAATGAAGTTCTCCATTTATATGTCTAATTTCAGTTTTATCCAGCCATTCCCTAATGCTATTACTGAGTCATCAACTTAGGCATTCTGCCAAGGTCTAAAGACAGCTACAGGGGATATGTTTAATCGTCAGGGATCAAAATATCAGTATTACCAAGAATCACAAAGTTAGCCTCCATGAGGCATGCCTGTGATCTGAGGGACTTAGGAAACTGAGCCAGGTGAATGAAGTGTTTGAGGACTGAGACAGTCTGAGCCACTAGGTAAGACTTTGTCTCAAAATGAAAAAATGAAAATAGGGCTTGGGGTGCAGTTCAGTGGTAGAGTATATACCTAGCATGCAGAAGGCCTGGGTTCAACCCCAAATACTGAAGAAAAACAAAATCATGAACTATTTATTTTAGTCTCTTTCTTTAAAAAGCAGCAGATACTTCATGTTGCCTCTAATTTAAACTGATCAGAATTCTACTTGGGATCTATTTTATGTGAGCATGAACTCTTCATTGTGGTACTATGCATGAAGTGTGGATTATATTTTGTTGTATTGTGCATTAGTTATCTCCTGTCTCAGAGCCTGAGGGAGCATTACCTCAGGCTGATTCTACAAGCCATCTGCCCCTAACATTCTAAGAGCATACAGGAGAAGATTCCCTGGGAGTTTCATATGGGTCTAGTATAATCCAGCTCTTCACACTTAACAGATTCCATTGGTAAATGCATACGACTTCAGAGTGGGCCACTTTTTAAAATAGAAATGTCAAATTGAGTATAAAGCTCTTGATTGGTATAGAAGATATTGAGAAAATAAAAATAGTTTTAAGACTTTACATGAGAAAAATAGCCAAAGTGATTCTCTGTGTTAGTGAAAACACATTGTTCCTTCAGATGACAATCTCATATGATATCCTGATGCACTCAATGAATCAAGTCCAGGAACTATTGAGTTCAGCTCCTCAAAAAGTAACTTTGTTTCTTTGCCTTAAATTAATTTTGTAAATATCAGTGACCTTAAGAAGGAGTAGGGCATTCAGGATAATCTAATAGTAACATCTTATCTGCTGTTGAAATCTATGAATTTCATGGATACAACTATTCCAAATCTAAGAAGATTTTGATTTTAGGAAACTACCTTTAAAACCGAGTAACTGTGGAGATATAAAACACTTCTTAAAAGTTTCAAAAGAAAAAGAAAATCACTGAAGAGATGCATCCTAGTATTCCAAAATAAAGCAATGTATCAGAGTGATTAGATCTTCCATATTTTTGATTAAAATACCTTGTTAGTTAAGGATAGAAAAGCATTGTGGTTAGCACATAGTAACTGTGGTTTATTATTGATTTTATTTTGAGAGAATAAATGGATTTAGGGTAGGGTGATATCAAGTGAAGGAAAACTTGTAGAATCTAATCACTTAACTTATATATTGTCTAAGAAGAACTTTATGTATCATATTTTGTGATAACTTATTGTTCTATGTTTTATGCAATTTTAACAACCTGTAATAGAACAATATGACCCTAACATCAACTGAAAATACATTCTTAGTAATGCATTGTAAATATATTGTAAACATATCAATAGTACTATATAATTTCAGGTCTTTGAATTGTCAGTATGAAATCCAAGCACAGTGGCACACATTGATAATCCCAGAGAGAGGCAAAGGCAGAAAGATTGTGATTTCCAGGGTAGAGGTAGCCTGTACAACTCAGTGAACACTGTCTCAAGGTAAGCAATTTAAAAAGAGGCTTGAGAGTGCAGCTCAGTGATAGAGCCCTTTCATAGTATATGTGAGGTCATAGATCTAGATCCCCACTACCAATAATAAATAAATAAATAAATAAATAAATAAATAAATAATAGCATGTTTTTGCATTTGACAGGCAATGTCATTTTTGACAGACACTTATGATAAGCAAAGCTATCGGGTGATTAAAAATAAGGAATGGAGACTTTGGACAAGTTTTTGACAAATTTACAGCCTGTCTCGCTTTCTCAATGGTGGTAGTTTGAAAAAAAAATGATGGATGTTAATAAAGAAGTTAAAGTCACACACTTTAGAGGAAGTGATGTTTGACCACCTCTAAAGTTAACTACTTATGGAATAATAAAATTTTAAAAACTAGGATCTGAAGAACCAATTAATTAACTACACAATATTGTTGTTAGGTGTCATCAAGTCAATATCCCACTCATAGAGGCCTTTTGTACAACAGGCAAAACACTATCATCAGTGCTTCTCTGCTGCTCATAGGGTTTTCAATGGAGGACTGATTTTTGGGAGTGGGTTGCCGGGTCCTTCTCCCAAGCCTACAGTACCTGGTATTCCCAGGCAGTCTCCCATCTAAGTACTAACCTGGCCCGACCCTGCTTAGCTTCTGAGTTCTGATGGGATCTGATGACACAGTGGTAAGGCTGCAGGCAACTATACAATAGTGTATTGAATTATAGGTACTCTTCTAATGTCCTAATATGAGAAAGAGAGAGAAAAAAATAAGAGTACGAGCAAGAGAGAACAAGAGAACTGGGCCATGGCACACGTCTATAATCCTAGCAATTTGGGAAGCTGAGGCAGAAGATTCATTAGTTCAAGCCACAGATAGACCATGCATCTTAAAGTTTTTGTTCTTAAGTGCAATGAAGTTAGGTCTGAAACATGGCACCCTGTGTTCAGCAGATGAAACACTACCCAACACTGAGCCATAGCCAGCACTATTATCAGTGGTTTTCTGCTATTCATAGAGTTTTCAATGTCTGATTATTTGGGGAATGGATGGGTCCTTCTCCCAAGCCTACATCACCTGGTTTTCCCGGT
The DNA here is from genome assembly GCA_007922755.1 of Pedetes capensis. Classification (NCBI taxonomy): domain Eukaryota; kingdom Metazoa; phylum Chordata; class Mammalia; order Rodentia; family Pedetidae; genus Pedetes; species Pedetes capensis. Next base: position 34,231 of record VMDO01017462.1, on the reverse strand, counting down.
AAGTCTCCTATCCGAGGACTAACCAGGCCCAATCTTGATTAGCTTCTGACATCAGATTGGATCAGACGCCAAGGTAGTACACCTGTAGGCATGCAATTTAGGGAATTGTGGCAAAATAAAAAATAAACTAAAAATGTGGTGATGGGTGCAGCTCAGTGGTAGAGCACTTGGCTAGCATATGTAAGGCCTTGGATACAAATCCCAAGATCTTAAAAAGAGAGACAGACAGAGAGAGAATGAATGAGAGACTTTAACAACAATAATGATGAGAGAATTTTCAGATTAAAACTGCATAAATAAAATCAAGTAAATTACCATGAAACAAATCATGGATTTACAAACTTGTGAGAGGGTAGTTCATAACTGGGTGCAAATTTATACCTGTAATCTCAGCAATTCGGGAGGCTGATGGAAGAGGATCCCAAGGTCAAGACTGGAGGCAGCCTGTGCAATTTAGCAAGAGCTTCTGTCAATTTGGAAAATTTATACACACATATATATATCCTCATCATATATATATATATATGTATATTTATACACACACATATGTGTGTATAAATACACATATATGTATGTGTATGTATGTATATGTATATATATATGTGTGTGTATACATATATGTGTATACACACACACACACTACACATATATATATATATATATATGGTAGAGCACTTGCTTAGTAAGTGTTAGGTTTTGGGTTGAATCCACAAGTACTGCAAATAAGCAAACAAACAAAAGAAAAAGAGGAAAAGGAAAAAGGTAGTTCATCTAAGTTTATTTAAAATATTTAATTGGAAAATGTTGACATCTTGCCGTACAGAGATATACAAAGATGTCTTCATGGATCGGCCTGGCCATTCTCCCAACTGGAGTCTCTTTCTCAGTGAGGTGCTGCTCCTGAGAAAGGAACTCACATCAGGCTGCCTCTGCCATTCAGCCAGCATCCTTCACAGAGTAGTTATTCAAAGCTGATTGATATTGAGCAAGCAAAAAAAAGCTAATGATTAGGGATCAGGTCCATATAGAGCACTTTCCTTGGATGAGCTTCAGATGGCGTTGTTGTAGTTTTTTAAAGCCATGGTAAACTTACTTTCAAATGAAAATCTTAAAGAAAGAACTCCAGAGGGTCATGTGAGAAGGAAGCTTCCAGCCCTATCATGTTAATTGATCTCCAAATTCAAATACTATCTTCGTGTTTATTTTATTTTATATGAAATTGGATTATGCAAAATTATATATGTACATTAACTTAGAAACTAACTTGAGGCATATGTGCAAATGTGACCCAGAAGGTTTTTTGAGATACAATATGTCTGTTGGGTAAAACATGACAGGTAGTCTCTCAAGACTTGACCAAGGTGGGATTTGTACTTCTATATTTCTGCAGGGAAAGTAATGTAACAGCTGTGAAATAGCGTGATTCTTAAATGGCATTTTTTTACAAGTAGTAAGGATTTTTAATTGATGTATTTAGCTGTTCTTAAACAGCTCTCTACACTCTTGTCCAGTGGGATGTGGTTGTCATGCACCTCATGCTGTTATTCCATATGGCAGAACTGCCCACTTTCAAAATTCCTTGCATTTGAATCTGATCAAAATCCCTGACTAATTTAGACTTCCAGTTGTTAAGTGTTGTAAAGAAATGTGAAAAAATTATCCTACCTGTGATAAGCTCCTTCCTCTTTTTCTCTAGTTTGGATAAGCTAGAGAAACGTGTCAACATGTACCTAGATTTTGTTTCAGGATCACAAAAATAGGAATGCATGATAATGTTCCTCTGTATGTTAGTTAAGATTAGATCCATCCCTTTAAAAAAATGAACTAGAAAATTTCACTGATCTAACACAGATAAAATTTTATATATTTAGCATGTAGAACATGAAGTCAAAGTATATATACATTGTAGAATGACTAAATCTAGCTAATTAACATTCATTTTGTTGTTGTTGCTCAAAAGTCCTTTAAGAGTACAGGGCATTTCACAATGAAAACTTTATGAGTGGTACAAACATTCCTACCTTATCTGCATTATTCTGAAAGAATTAAATTTCATAATACATGTGAGAACAATTTACCAATAGTAAAGTTTGATGTAGTATGAAGTATATTTATATAGTATTATTTTCATGGCCTGCAGCCATAGCCCTGTGGAATCCGATCCCATCAGATCTCAGAAGCTAAGCAGGGTGGGGCCTGGTTAGTACCTGGATGGGAGACCGCCTGGAACACCAGGTGCTGCAGGCTTGGGAGAAGGACCTGGCAACCCCCTCCCAAAAATCAATCTGCCATTGAAAACCCTATGAACAGCAGAGAAGCACTGACAATAGTGTTTCCCCTGTTGTACAGAGGGTCGCTATGAGTTGGATACCGACTCGACGGCACCTAACAACAACAATTATTTTCATATTACTTATGATGAATTGTCCTAACAAGGTACTGTCACAGTATTAGTGAGATGTGACAGAAAGAGGATTCAGTATTTGAAAGCAAATTATCTGAGTTCCATTTATCTGGACATAAACATTCTCTTAAGAGAAGTGGGGATAAAAATGAAATGAAAATTGCTGCTCAGAGAAAATTCAAGAAAACTCTTGAGTAAACATCGTATGGGTTTAAGCTCAGTTGAGAGAATGCCACTCTGTGCTCTCCAAGGCCTTGGATTTGATCCTCAGCACCTCAAAAATGGGAGAAGGGCATGGCAATCCACTTCTGAAACAATCCTGAAACAATCAGCCATTGAAAACCCTAAAAATAACAGAGAAGCACTGGCAAAGTGCTTGGCATGGCATCGTGGCTGGGAGTGTTTCATTCTGTTGTACACAGGGTCCTTAGAAGTCCTACTCAATTCAACCCCACCTAACAAAAAACAAAATCAAAAATGATAATTAGAATAGTTCCTAGTACCTTTTGGCCACCAAGTAAATATTCCATGAATAAAGAGTTTTGAAAATTCTATACTAAGGTGCAAATGTTAGTTGCTATTATGATTAAGTATTTGGAATTAAAATAATCTCAAAATAAATAAACAGCAATGAAAATAAATAAGGAAAATTTTCTTTCTGTCCAAAATGTAAGGACAGATTAAAAACTCAAATCTTCTAACTAGTATCTGTTTTCTTTAGTAAGTCATATTTGAGCACTGCCACTTCCCTGAACTAATAAATGAAAATACAGGTTTGTCAGAGTTAGAGAAAAGAGACATTTTTCCTATTTTAGAATTTTGCCTGTGCATGTGAAGGAAGCAGATGGTAAAGCAGAAGGACGAGATGGTAAACATATATTATCAAGTGCATAACACATAAATCAAGAGTCTTTTAAAATCTAAGCTTAACTTAAGAATGACTTGATGAGATTCATTATAAATTATGTCATCTCAAACATAAAATATGTTGTTAATAGAATAATCTTGTTGATTTTGTTTTGTAAAAACTACAATAGACAAATTATATGGAATGTATGAATTATGGATATACTACCCAGGTGGTTAATATTGTGTGGAAGTTAATGAGATTCTGATTTAGAGGAATGCTTGTTTCCACAAATTAATCTTCATTTTGAAGACTGAGGAGCCTTTACTGAGTGTCTGAAGAGAAGACTATCATTGCTGAATTTCACCCATGCTTGACATTATAACATCTTACCACTAGAGCTCATCCTTGCTCTTTCCATAGATTACAAGATTCATTTTCTTCTTTCCTTTTTTTTCTTTCTTTTTTCTTCCTTTCTTGTTTTGATTTGTTAACTGTCTATAGTCATCTCTGAAACATAACACTTTCTGAAATTAAAAATATTGATATTTAAAAATAAGTTTATCCCTAGATGTAGAAATTTCATTTAAAATATGATAGAGTATGCAAACTATGTGCATCTCTGATAAAATATCCCCTTACAGAATAATCTCCATATATATCAGTGTGGTAAGCAAATACCTCTATATTAAAAATGATACATCATATTTTTCAATCATGTTAAATTGCTCATTTGTAAATATTTTCTAAGTTTGAATAATTTGATGAAAAATATTTAAGAAATCTGTCTTGTATACTGTAGATGACTTGAAAATCACTTCTAGTATAAATTCTAAAAACAAAAGAAAACAAATGCAGCAACAAAAACAACAATCATTTAAATAATAGATTTAAATGATTTTTAATAGAGTATTCCATTTAAAAAATCTGTTTCCTAGGCCAACAGCACTTTGAGAGATTTTTATTACTTATTTTATTTAGGAAAAACTGATGTTCTCCATCCTTGACTCTTTCTCTCTCTCTCTCTGTCTCTCTCTCTCTCTCTCTCTCTCTCTCTCTCTCTCTCTCTCTATATATATATATATATATATATATATATATATATATGATTTTAGCTCAGTTGGTAGATCACTGTGCTGCAGTCTCTGAGGTCCTGAGTTCAATTTCCAGGACTGCAAAAAATGGGAGAAGGACCTGGCAATCCACTCCCAAGGCAATCCTGAAACAGCCATTGAAAACCCTATGAGGGTCGCTATGAGTCTCATACCGACTCAACGGCACCTAATAACATATATATGTGTATATGTGTGTGTGTGTGTGTGTGTGTGTGTGTGTATTATATATATAATATATATATATATATATATATATATATATATATATTCTGAATCAATATTTTGTTTCTTTTAAGATGTGAATGGAAGCACACAGAAATATTTAGACCTACATGAGAAAAAGATTGACCAAGATAATTATAAGTTCCTCCCATTTTCTTCATCCTTGCGTCCTTACATAGATCAAGTCATTGCCTGCTCTTGTTGCTTTTCTATTCACTCTGGAACCGTGTGGACTGTACCAAACTCCTACATCTGATCAAATAAAAATACTCCTCTTTGTCATCGTCCAAACGCATTTTGTGTATGTGTTGCATGACTCTCATGAATTCTGTTAGATAACAGAAGGCCCAAAGAGAATGTGCAAAATAAATTGACTTGGCTTTGGTTTACACTAACTCAGTGACTCTGGGAGAAGGGCCTGGCAATCCACTCCCAAGGCAATCCCGAAATAGCCATTGAAAACCCTATGAGGGTCGCTATGAGTCGGATACCTACTCAACGGCACCTAACAACAACAACAACTCAGTGACTATTTAAGTTATCATGATCGCACACATCCACAAATATTTTATTAAACTCTAGATACTCTTTCCCAAGGAAAATTCTCATTTAGAACTTTCCAAGAGCCAAACTCACTGGTGCATGCCTGTAATCCCAGTGATTTGGCAAGCTGAGACAAGAAGATAGCCAGAGGTTAGAGGCCAGAGGCAGCCTATACGAATCAGTAAGACACTGTTTCAAAAAATAAAATAAAATAAAATAAAATAAAATAAAATAAAATAAAATGAGGGTCTGAGGAAGCAGCTCATTAGTAGAACCATTCTTGGGTTCAGCACTCCCAAAATAGACCAAGAAAATTAAACTTCTGATAAAAAAATTTACCTAAAGCCATGTGCTGTTGCATATACCTTACGTCCAGCATATTGGGAATTTGAGGTGAGAAGATGGCAAGTTCAAGGTTAGAAGTAGCTTAAACAATGTAGCAAGACCCTGTCTTAAAATAATAAAAAAAAAAGTTAAAAAGGAGGGGTTGAGGGTATAGCTCAATGGTAGAATGTCCTGGGTAAAACTGCCCAACACCACAAAAATAAATAAATAAATAAATAAATAAATAAATAAAATGTTTTTAAATGAAAAAGAAAATAACTTCCCTCACTAGTTGCAATGTAAATGTCCAAATCATTCATTCATTCTTTCATTTTTCATACCAATTTTTCAATTACAACCTAATTCAAAATTATACACGCATGATGTACACACACACACACACACGCACACACACACATACCTGAAGCTTTGCTCACAATGCATTTATAAGAGCACACTTCACAAGAAAATGGAATACTCTAACCTGATTCCTTCAAGATTTTATTGGTCCCATTTCAAATACCAGCCTTATGCTCCGTAGAGGTCTATTCCTATCTGTAACTAGTTGAGACTATCCTTCGTTAACAATTGAAACAAGAGCTTTCCTTCTGCTTTATCTTCTGCTTCCCTGAGTTAAAAATCTTAGCATTTCTACCAAATAAACCTTCTCTTATAAATCCCCACATGCCAGGCTAGTTAAATTGTTTGTGCACTCTTACGATACAGCAGGCTATGAAAAGGAATTGGACTGAGAATTTAGGTTTATATTTCAATAACTTTCTTCTTTTTTATTATTTTTCTTTAGTTAAGTTTATATGCCTCGAGAGTTTCAAGAGATACAGGCAGGGTACAGGCTAAGAGAAAGAAGATGGAATGTAATTTGAATGAGGAAGATGTACAGTGATATTTTCCCTTTCAAATTACCTGACAATTCAAAAGACATGGGTTATATATTAAGGAAAGAATGCAGTCCAAGACAGCACATGCCTGCCTGCCTGGGACTGTCTTAGATAAATGGACAGCTTTCTATACAATAGAAGTTAGATATTATTTTCAAGATAAAGGATTTGACTGACAGATCAGTATCTGAGAAATACCTAACATATCAATACCTTCATACAAATAAGGTTTGCCATTCTAAGGTCATTAGTCGAACTTTTCTTTGGGGGTGGGCTTGGAAAACTATGCTCAAGAGTGCTGAAGAGCTTAACAATTCCACAAAAAATCTGCGTATCAGCTAAACTACACATTGTACACACTATAAAATGAACTTGAAACAACTGTCAATGAAAATTTTTGAAATATTTATCTCCTGTGAATTGTTTTACAAAGTACAAAATCCTCCAAACTTTTCATTTTATAACATTCACAAGAGGAATGGAAATCATAATGACAAAATTTAGAAACTAAATATTTAGCAATTTTGAATGGCAGTCATTGTTTGAAATGCAGTCATTAATAGGTACACTATTAAAATTTTTAATTTATTTTTTCTATATTGTACTTTTTTGCTTTGCTTTCATTTCAATAAACATATATATTATTTGCACAAAATAGTAGCCACTACTCTGAAAGTAATTAGCAGATTTAAATTAGCCTTTATGTAGGGAAATATGCTAGTAAATTGTTTTTTATTTTTACTATCTTCCTTTAAAACCCTCATCTCTACCTCGCCCAGGTTTCAGCTAATTCTTTGTGTACTTGAGTCTTTGAAACTTTATTTTAGAGTTCCATCAATTTTATTTGCACTTTGAAATATATTCAAGAAATAAACAGTAAACAACATGAAAACAATCTGGAGTGAACATTTTCTAATGATACTTGGTCCTACTTTAATTATAGAACTAGGCTTGGAGTCTGATAACTAGAAATTGCTAGTCTCACTGGAACAATTCCATATAAAGGGAATTGATATCTATGTAAATACAGATTACACACTTATACAAGCAGCCATTAACCTTTAAACCTAAGCCAGTTCCTCCTGAGCACAATCATTTACTTGATGTTATCAAGTTAACATCAACTGAACCATTATCATCTTACAGGCTTTGTGGAATGATTTACCTGTGAAAGTATTTATTTCACTTTTATACTGTTTGATCTTTTGACCTGCAGCTCATTTTTCTGTGATTCAAAAATGTAAAACTGGTGTGCTCTTTATATAAAAAATTTGCATGGCATTCCATTTGCCTTGTGTATAAGACACTAGTTTTCCCAGTTGTTGCATAGAATCATTTCAATGTTCTAGATAATGTAGCCCCCAAAGTACTTCTTTTCTGTTTTATTTTACATGTAGAAATACAATTCAAGTGTGTATGTCTGAATGTGAATAAAAATTGCATAATTATATACTAATATGTGTGACAAACATCAATTCTGAATTGATCAGCAGATTAGCTAGCAAGCTCTATTCATTGACCATAAGGGATGAAACAGTTTATTGTACAATATAATTTCAAATATTTCTGCATGTGGTATCTGTTTTGTGCTTTATTTATCGTCATTTACTTTTGCATCTCAAATTATCTTTTCCAGGAATCCTACACCAGTTCCTAGGCTATCACAGTTTATGCACATGCTGAAATGAACTAATTCAATCAAATATTCAAATGATGTTTACATGACTTGAATAAAATAATAAAAGAATCTCACATATATCTATGCTGTTGTTGTAGTTGTTAGGTGCCGTTGAGTCAGTATCCGACTCATAGCAAACCTCATAGGGTTTTCAATGGTTGACTATTTTGGGATTGCCTTGGGAGTGGATTACCAGATCCTTCTTCCATTTTTGCAGTGCTGGGAATTGAACTCGGGACCCCAGAGATTGCAATGCAGCGCTCTACCAACTGAACTAAATCCCAGCCCACATATATCTATTTGTTGTTGTTGTTAGGTGCCCTCGAGTCGGTATCCGACTCATAGCATCCCTCATAGGGTTTTCAATGGCTGAGTGCTTCGGGATTGCCTTGGGAGTGGATTGCCAGGCCCTTCTCCCATTTTTGTGGTGCTGGGAATTGAACTCGGGACCTCAGAGACTGCAGCGCAGCGCTCTACCCACTGAGCTAAATCCCAGCCCACATATATCTATAGCTATCCCAAATTTCTTACAAAAATTACACTCCTGGGTATTTATTCAATTAGAAAGACATGTTTACATAGCCTCCAATACATATTTATAGAAGGTCTGTTCATAATAGCTAAAATCTAGAAATAATCTACATGATTTTCAATGTGTAGTTGTTTAAACTGACTGTGGTTCATCCATATCATCAAATATTGTTCATAGATAGAAAGTAATGAACTCTTGATGCATAAAAATACCTCACTGAATATACAGAGAATCACCCTCAAGGAGAAAAGCCTATCCTAAAAGGTTATATACCATGTGAATCCATTTGTATAGCACTTTCGAAATGATAAAAGGTAGACTCTAATCATGTCATCATTTTCCTGTGAAAATGTTTCAAAATTGCCAAGCATGGTGGACACATTATACTCCTGGTGTTGGGGAGGCTGAGGCAGGAGGATCATGAGCCTGAGGCCAGCCTGGACTATATTGTGTGTTCAATGCCATTTTGAGCTACACTGAATAAATAAATAGATAAATAAATAAATAGTAAATAAACTTGAAATATTTACCTTTCTACCTTCCCTTTTCCCCAATGTAAAGTGATCAACTCTTCAGTTCAAATAACGATATCAATGATCTTCATGATTCAGCTCCCGTTTTACCTGTAGATTCATATTTTCATACTTTTTTCATACATTTTATAGTCCAGAAAAATGTAATACTCCTGTAAGACCTCAGGCTTGCTGGGTTTTAATAGTTTTATACATATCTCTTTTTCATTTCATGTCCTGGAGTCTTGTCTCTCCTAGCCTTCTCAATCCTTACTTCTTTATTCTTAATGTATTAGAGTAAATAATCTTTAAAAGAGAAACATGTTTTCCACATGTTATTCTTAAGCTTATTTACATGTGTGTATCCAAAAATTATAATAAAATCACTGTTAAAAGAAATCAGACATACTCAGAAACAAGAGTAAGTTGTAGTTACAATGTGAACTTGGAGGAGCAAATTTTATGTGTAAGGAGAGTCAGAGACTCTCCTGATATTTGCCCTTAAAACTAGAAACAGTACTGAAGGAGCTGTTGTCCATACTTCACTGGGCATGGTCAGCATTATTTACAGTAACACTTAAATTAATAAAGATCAGATGCAGCACGCTATAGTCTTTTTCTGAGCAATGTGTATTTTAAGTTAGTAAAAGTATAAAACATAAGTTTCAAAATCAGGGCAAAAACATTGAAAGGATTTGAGTAAAAATTCTCATTATAGTATGTTCTATACAAATATGCAGTACAGATTTCATTTCATGTAATTTGTGAAGAAAATAGAATATCTTGTGCATAATGCATTTCATAGAAATAACATTATTCAAGGTAGATGAATAAAACTAGGAAATTTGGTTTATTACTGCGTGTCTTACTGAATAACGGCTAAAATGTACTTGTGCTTTCAATTAGTATCATTGCCTTTATACAGAGAGTCAAGTGCAGCCAAATTGCATAGAGAGGTGAACTGACAATTCATCAATTCATTGGCTCAATTACATACCCAAAGAACCACTTTGAGATTTAGCTTCAAGATAGAATATTTACACTGACCAAATTAACCAGTTCAAAAATAAATCTCTACTCTGTGGATGTAACTAGAAAATAAATATATAGATAAAAACATTTTTTAGAAATTTACTGTCTCAGTTGTTTAGCTTCCTATCTTTATAACTAACATTTAGCCATGAGAAACTTACTATATATTTTTTCTTATGGGTACTTGTTCTAAAACAAATTTAGACTCAACAGAATTTAGACTCAATGGTACCCCAACAACAACAACAACAACAACAATATTCCTTATCTGCAGCACTGTTGTGTCCGATCCTGTCAGATCTTGGAACCTAAGCAGGGTCAGGCCTGGTTAGTACTGGCCTGGAAGACCAATCGCGTGGGAACACCAGGTTCTGTAGGCTTGGGAGAAGGACCTGGCAACCCACTCTCAAAAAACAATCAGCCATTGGAAACCTTACAAATAGCAGAGAAGCGCTAGCAACAGTGTTTCCTCTGTTGTACTTTGGGTTGTTATGAGTTGGACACTGACTCAACAGCACACAACAACAACAATAGTCCTTGGTGATACACTTTACAATTGGAATGAAGAGACTTTAAAATATGGAAGTAAACTTGTCTCTTTTATTTGCAAAATGTATATGATTTCTTAAACCATTTTATTATTTCCCAGAACACAAAGCATCTGTGCACAGTTTTCTAAATAATCCATTCTTATTCTTATAATTTAAGTATAATTCACTTATGAAATCAAAAACTTCATGGTTTATCAGAAAAAGGTAGAATCAATAACCACAACAATTCTAGAACTTGAAAAATTTTCAATAAGGTAGTCCTTCCTCATACAGAGATCACCATACGTAAGCAATTAGTAACCACCTAATTTTTACTTGCTATATTACTTTCCTGTTTATGTAATAAATTGCATACTAACTTTTTCTCTAAAGACTTCATAAATATTACAGGAATATAAATTAAAATAAATGCATATGGATAGACATTATTATCATCATCATCATCATTATTATTATTAGAAACCTGATGTAATCCAAATAAAATACAAATGTAGTTTCGAACCTAGCCACCCCTCTCCACCTCCCAAAAGGAGTTTGGATGTGTAATATCTAATGAAGTCTGAGGTGGCAGTAAATGACTATATTAGAGAAGGATGTCTGCTCTCTACATTATTTCTACAATATTCATTCCTTCATTATTGACCAAATTCATGTCTTTTAAAAAATAGTCTCTCTGCCTTATTACTGACTCAATGCAAATCAAATGCTCTTTTAAGACTTTTATTAAGATCTCTGCCTTTATGAAGAAATGCCTAGCTACTATTGATTTCACTAATTCTGTATCTGGGAACCACAGAGTAGAGTGGGAGCTATAGACACAATAAAATTCCCTTTGGCTGTTCTCTCATATTTACATTATTGTCATTTAAAAAATATATCATTTGTTCTGCATTCTTGACTATGTCACAATTTCCTGAAAGCATTGGTCACACATTTTATTACTTTCATACTTTCATAAAGATTAGCAGTTTCTAAATCTCACTATCATCTCACTCAATAAAAGAATGTTTTAATTAGACTTAGCATTCTCTGAACTCTCTAACCCATCTGTCTCCACATGCTTTTGTTCTATCTGTCCGTAGTAGAATGTGACCTATAGAGTACTGGGACTTTGTCTCTTTTGATCTCAGAATTTTCTCCATTCCCAGAACAGTTCTTAACAGACAATAGGTCCTCATATATTTCTTGAAAGTATGAATGAGCAGGGTTAATTTGAGCATGTTTGAGAAACAAGTGTTTGGAAAGCACGTGGAGTTACTGGTAAGAGATCCCAGACAGTGGTATCTGTAAATTTATACTCAAACAATTTTCCTCAGGTCAGCCCATTTACTTGCATAAATTAATGAGCCTCTCAGCCTCTGTTCCATATTTTCTGGAATGGAGCTTATTGTAAAATTTTACTTTCTCTACTCGTAATCTTAAAAGAAATATATGGAAATTTCTCATCAACTAACTACGGTAATGACATCTGTGCTCACTAAATTTGTTTCTCCTAGATTAATTTATTTTCAGATTTTTAATAGATTTCAAGGAGACTCTGTCTATATTTATAAATAAATGTTTGTTCTCTAGAGTTTTATTAAAAGTAAGGTATATACATGTGAAAATGTGTTACACATTTGAAATTAAAATCAGTATTCATTTTCTGTCCATAGATGGCAGCAATGTACCAAATCTTACATAACTGCAACAGACTGAAAAAGTTATCTGTATACTAAGTACCATGTTCTTACTAGTACATGAAAGTTGTTTAAGAGGAACTATAGAATCAATAGGATGTGAACAAAAATATTTTTTTAAAAATCCTCAGCTGGCAGTCTCAGTTCTTTATTCAGTGAACTAAAGGAATTATTTCTTCTGTTTGCCTAGCACAAAAGTCTTTGTAATTTTAACTGGATGTCACAATAGATGCTGATAAAAATAAACCTCTTTTAAGATAATAGCAATTCAAAACAATACCAAGAAAATGCCCTGTTTTTCATTAGTGGCTATTAAAAATGGATTAATACATCCATGCAGTTTCCATTTATTTGTTTAAAAAATTAAAATGACCAGAAAGCACTTACATACAGAAACCTTTTATAAGGAAAGAATGGAGGGAGGTAAAAAAAACAGAGAGATTTTCAGATTTAGACACTGAAGACAAAACAAACCAAGAGAAATGGGCCCATGGGAGATAAGAACAGCTACAAGAGGAGATTGAACTGGGGAGAAACACAATAAATCTAAACAATGCCCCAGACTGCCTATCAGAGTACAAAACATATTTTGGCCAGGTATTGAATTTTCTGTCTATAAAATTGCTTATCATATGTTGAATCATGTTCATTATTTTTCCTTTTCTAAATTAAGAATTCATTATGAATACACTGAGAAATTATACATATGTTGAGAATGCAGTTGTGTGAAAGAAATATGTTTCCATTTTGAATCATGAGAAATAAAAGAGGAGTTAAATATTCCCCTGTTATGCAACATTTAAAATCTGAAAAGCATCTCTTGGTATTGAAAATACATTAGTACTGAATTTAAATGATTTAGAGAGAAACATTCCATCTAAAGAAAAGAGAAGTGAACAGAGAGAGAGAGAGAGAGAGATAGAGAGAGAGAGAGAGAGAGACAGCGAGACAGCGAGACAGCGAGACACACCGAGAGAGGAGCCCCACACAACTGCTCAATATAACCAAGCATGGATGAAACCCATGGAACAGAAAAGACTGGTTACAGCACCTCACAAGGTTCAAAGCAAATTTCTAAAACAGCTTACAGATGTGGGATTTATTCATGTCAGGGTAGGTCTTTTAGGACTGGCTTACATAGCTCTTTGACTCTAAAAAATCTCTAAGTCCTGTAAATCCTCCAGGGCCTACTATCTAATTATATTGGATATCCTGTATTTCTACTCAATAAAAACCACCTTATTATTTAATGACTTAACTTCAGAGTTGTAGAACACATAAATTCTGCTCTGCTGCAAATGAATTATTTTTCTTCCTTTTGCCATACTTCCTATTTGGACCTTTATATTCCATTTTATCATTCTGCAAGTTACCATATTCATGTGTTTTACAAAATGAACACATATTTTACCAATCCAGGAGTGCAAATTAAGACACTGGTCACTTTTCAGTGTTTTTCTTGTCATTTTACCCTATGGTGAAACTCATCTGGTACAAAAATCTATCAATCAATAAATCAATCAATAAATAACATCTTGCCCTCAGCTCCACATGTTTATGTTTATAGGTCTGTTAATTCATGGAAAATAAAATTGACAAGTGCCAGGATTTTACATTGTCATACAAAAGGAAACAAAACTAACTGGTTCAGGAAAATACACAGAGAATTTGAAAACTGATTTGAAACAAACTTCAAATTGTCTATAGGTCATAAATTTAGGCTTTGAAATGAATATATTAAAAATTAAAATGTACCAGAAATAATTTTATTGCTACTGCCCGCATAGGTGAAGATGGCACTGGATCTTTTTGGAAATTATTGTATATTTCTGAAAAATAATCTGAAAAGCAAAATTTCCAACTCTTTTCTTTCATTGATATAAGAATAATTCATTTGAATAAAAAAGGTGACTCAACTTGAATATCATGTGCCAATTGTGGCTTTTAAAACTGCATTCCAAAGCAACTTTAAGGCATAAGTGATCTATAGTTCTCAAATCTACACTGGGATATTTTTGAGAAGAAGGCAGTTGCATTGGAAATTACTTTCAGAAAAGTATTTTGTTAAGGACATTTATTGTTATTTGGAGTCCTGACTGTACTTCAAATTAGTAAATAATAAAAATTCATACTGAAATTACCAGCATAAAAATATTAGTAGAATTTGATGATTATGCTGAGACTCTTATAATTATTAGCAAAACATAAAGTTATTTCAAGGCCATTCTTAAAGTTAGCTTCATAATCTTCTAGTGTTTATTTCTGCTAAAAATAAAATACCAAATTCCAATGATAAAATATATTTCCTGAGTGAACTGTTAATCTCTAGGTACACTACAGCAAAGATATCTAGTGAAATTTATTTCTGAGGCAACTATGTTCAGGTAATTCAACCTCCAAAAATGAATGCTTTATTTTATCACCCTATTAGATGTGAAAAGTAATATCTCCTCTTTAATGAATAGTAAGGTGTACTGAAAGCATGTGTTATAGTATATATGAACACATGTCCTTGTACTAGAGCACAAGTGTGGATCAGACTGCAAATGCAATGCTTACACAAATGTTTAAATGTCTTCTTTCCATTAATAGAAATGACGAAGCCCTGAAAAACTCAATGATTAAATAGGGGGTGGCAGTAGGGAGGAGAAAGAACTCTAATCTAGAATGAACACTGTGTATTGTCTCATGTTACAAAAAGGTGTTACATAGATAGCAAAATAGAAAATGTGAGTTGTACAGGTTCCTTTTCAAAAGTTAGGGTGGTTGAAATTAAAGTGCCAAGAATCAGCCATATGATATGTGGTAGACCTTCTCGGGAGGAAAAAAAGGAGGAGTATTCAAGCATAAAAAAGTCATCATTGCAATATGAGGTATTAAATATTGCTAATTAAAAGCATATAAAACTATAGTTCATATGGTTCTGTCTTTGAGAATTTAGGTGTAGGCTATGGTTCTTTTGAAAATATCTAACCATTACCATTAGAAACCAGGAATATCCTGACCCTGAAATTAAGCTTTATTTTTCATATTCTCATTTCTCATTATAAGTATAAATGTTACCATGCCATTATGAAAAATATTTTTACATAAAATGCTTGTATAACAAAATCATAATATCATATCTGTTGGAGTTATAGTAACATATATATATATTATATATATATATATATATATATATATATATATATATACACACACATATATATATACTTTAATATTGTCTACAAAGTAATAATCTATGTTACAAATAATTTCATTGCCCAAGTAGTAACTATTTGTTGTATCATGTTTACTGGTAATTAGTAAATATTTATTGATAAGTGAATTGCATTAGTTTTCCCTAAAAGTAAAAGACTCTCTTATTAGGACTGAATGGCCAATAGATATATTATAATACTCCTTCTTTTCTAATTCCAACATCTGTAACCATTGCTACAATTATAAGCCATTTAAATCTCTTAAACAAAATCTATCAGTGGAGCAGGAATTTTACTGTTGCCATAATCACTTAAAATATAGGTTGAGTATATTCATCTTGCTAAGGACAGCAATCTTATGACTCAAACCTTTTTTTAATTGAAGTCTTAATCATTTATTTATTTTCTTAATCTCTTACTTTGTAATAAAACATGTACATAACATGTTAGTTAATGGTTTTCCAGTTAAAGGGTATTTACTTACATAGCTTATCAATCAGAGGTTATTCTTTGTTATTTTTGAATTCTTTGTTATCATAAATGTGCATTCTAATTCTGCCTAATGAGCCAGTTCTAGTGATAAAGGAAAAGGCAGAGCAGAATGAAGGCTGTCAGTTTAGGACTATCATAGGCACAAATGATCTTTCACAGCCCATGAGTTAGATGAAGTAGAACGATTTCCCACATTAACTCAATAGTAAAAGCCTGGAATGTTTATAACTTGAAGATTTGGACCAAGATGGAGAGTGATGTTCAAATTCTAATTAGTCTGAAATGTGAAAGATTCACAAGAGAATTTTGCCATGCATAAGATAAATATTTTTTTCCTTCTATTGGCAGACATTTTGAATTTGATAATATGAAACGTAGGAGGAGACCATTACTTATTAAGCATTTACTGTGCATTAGGACCGTTCCATTTGTGCATCATTTAATAATCAGAACATTGTATAGCAAGAATTTATGTCCCTTTTTAAATATTAAGAAACTAAGATTCATTTAGAGAGATTAAATAAATTGAACTCTTGGGCATATCTCGAGGGGACAATGCTGAAATTTAGGTATTATTTCAAAGGCACTGGGATTTAGCTCAATTGGTACAGCTCCACTCTGCAATCTCTGAGGTCCCGAGTTTGATTCCCAGCACCACAAAAATGGGAGAAGGACATGGCAACCCACTCCCAAGGCAATCCCGAAACAATCAGCCATTGAAAACCCTATGAGGGTCACTATGAGTCAGACAGGATTCAATGGCACCTAACAACAAAAACTATTTCAAGGTTTACCTATTTCAATGATCCTACACTTACCTTACCTTGTGTTACAGAGTGTTTTTTAATAGAGTATGACCGAAATATGTAGACACGTCATATCAAAAGACAAAATGACAACAAATTTAGTTGTAGATATACTGGCTTTCATTTCAAATTAAATAATCTTACAGCTTTCACTTTACAAAATTGAATCAGCTGCCAGAGGGCAATGGCAGAAGAGTAGGCTGAGTAGAGTAGGAACAAGGAAATGGGACAGTAGAAAAAGGATGATTGGTCAACATCAAGTTAAGGTCACTTTTTAAAAGTTGAAGCAGAAAGTCTTCTTTGTTATGTAAATTCACTTAGCCTGGAACCAGAACTTCCTGCCTTCAGGAAAATCTGATCTTGTTTTGGGATCTATTAATT
This sequence comes from Pedetes capensis, assembly GCA_007922755.1. Taxonomy (NCBI): domain Eukaryota; kingdom Metazoa; phylum Chordata; class Mammalia; order Rodentia; family Pedetidae; genus Pedetes; species Pedetes capensis. Next base: position 17,014 of record VMDO01017462.1, on the reverse strand, counting down.
TCCTTAACCTTCCCTTTGACTTAGTGCATTTATCTTAGTGACTCCATTTTTATTAGGTCTAGACTTTTGTGGCCTAGCTCAGTCCAAAACATTTACTTCCCACAATTTTTTGTTTAGCCTTTGACAAGGATGGCAGACATTGGAATGTGCCTATAGCAGTAGTGTCAAAGCTGATTAATAGATTAAACAGAAGTTAAGTTGTTTCAGAAAATGGAAGAGTTTTTTCAGGCAAAAAAGATGACCAGAAAATTTCATCACAGGGAATAGAAAAGGCCCTTGTCTGTGACAAGTTCATGAAAAATTCAGGGTGAATACAACCCAGGGAATAAGAGGGGACAGCTGGTGGAGATGAAGTTGTAGGGATAGATTGGAATGAGAATTTTAAGATCTTTATGTGCCAGGAGAAGGCAGGTGTCCAAGTAATTAATATTAAAGAATATGAAAAAAATTTAAAAAATAAGCACCAGAAAGATTATATTTTCCATCCATTAGTTTTTTTAAATAGTACATTGTTAAGTGTTTGTAAAATATATGGTTATTAGATTTAGATAGTTCAACATACTCAGTTTACAACTGAAAATACTGAGAGATTTTAGAAATTACCTATTACCCCAAGATCTTAAAGTTACTTGGCAAGAGCTTGGACTAGAACTCAGGTCTTATAACTCTATAAGTTCTGCATCATACTATGAATCTAACTGCTTTTCTGATATATATTGAAATACAAGTATTTGCATAGAAATATAAACACAATCATTGATACCTTACACCCATATATCTAGACTAAAATAACAAAACCTGATATTTTCACTGCTTCAGAATTATACATCTTAATTTACCCCAGGAATGAGATGTACTATGTTCACAGACATCTCCTTTCCTGTTCTTCACCATTAATTTACAGAAAAAGTAATGGAGCCTATTCTAGGCAGCTATTCCTTTCCTTCCCCACATGTCTGTGTGGGCTTGCATGATGTTGTGATGTTGAAAGCTATGCCACTGGTATTTCAGGTACTAGAAAGGTCACCCATGATGGACAGGTTTCAGCTGAACTTCCAGGCTAAAATAGACTAGGGAGAAGAACCATGCAGCCCATCCCCAAAACAATTAGCCACTGAAAAACCTATGAATAGCAGAGAAGCACTGTCAAATACAGTGCTGGAAAATGAATTACTCAGGTTGTAAGGTATTCAGAAGACAATTAGGGAAGAGTTGTTCCTCAGAATTGAGTGGCTTTACTAATGAGAATGAAGAAAAGCCTGTGGAACCTCCATTTGCTGGTGTGGTACAACTCAAAATGAGAAGAAACACAGTGTCTGCCACAATAGCCTCAAACATAAAAAGATTTTGTGTATGGTACAGTGTCAGGTAGTATTTTGTTTTTTATACATAACGTCACTATAATACAACTGGATGGCACCTAACAACAATATCAAAAATCCTTCTAACAAGGAAAAAAAAAAACAGTGAATGTCTAACATGTACTTCTCCCAAATGGATTTCTAGATCTTCAAAAGCAACTTTGTATTTTAGCATTTATTCCATGGACTCCAGTGGTTACAAAATGCCTATAAAATAATATTTGATTTTTAGAGCTGTTATCTTCCAGGAGGAGGTGAGAACTTTGAGAGAAGAAATGTGTCTGCCTCTTATTTGTCATTGCATTCGCAGCATGTTACAGAATCGACACTCAGTATTAAAACCTGGCACATAATTAGTATGCAACCATGAATAAGATAAATATTATCAGAGAAAAATTGCATTGAATAGTGTTAGACAAGAATGACTTTATTGAAGACTACTGCAAAAGAGAAGAGACTAAATTCAATCTACTAAGCAAAAGAAGTAGAAGTTTTGAAGTGTTGGGATTAGCTACCTAAAGTACTGGAGAACACTCTAAAAGAGAAGATTGGCCAATGTGATTAGTCCATTTTGGGTTACTAACTGGCAATGACTAAATTTAGTTTCCTACTTTCCCACAGAGACTGGAATATAGGCACTGTATCATTGTTGATGATGTTTCAAAGGAGTGGCTGCTAAGTCCTTGAAAAAGACATTTCTATGGTGGAAAAGTAGCATGAAACTGAGAGAAGAGTTACATCTCAAAGGGGTAGAAGAAAGAATTTAAAATAGTAATTTTTAAAAAAGAAAATGGAAATCAGTGGCCTGTATCAGGAGGAAATCTGTAGGACATCAGTTAAGCTGAAAGGAATATTAGAGCCTTCTGAGCCATTATGGATCTTTCTGGATTGAACTTAAAATAAAATGGAAAGAATAAATAAATAAATATAAAATATTATACTTTTTGTGAATATTAAATAAGGGAACAAATTTACTGAATATTCTCAGAAATAGCTGAGGAAAAAAAGTCTAACAGAATATTCACCTACTACCTTTAAGTGGAATATGATGTGATAGGGTGTTCAACCTCAAAAACTGAACATACTTGGGATGAATGTTTAGCAAAACAATGTACCTGTAACATAAGGAGTTGAAAAACAACTCTGTATGTTCAAAGAAAATGATGATTCTATATTTTTGGTAATTAATTTTGTACTTCACAAGTATGATTGGACTAAGGATATAAAATTAGAGGAAGTTAATAATCTATTGCCTCCATTAACTGAAACATCCCCTTGGATTTTACGTGCTTGGAAGAGTCAGCTTTTCTAACCTCTTACCCGTTTCTATCCAACAAAACATTTGGTTACAAATTAAAATAATAGTTAATAAGGATAAATGTCTCCTACATGTCTATCAGCTTGTTTTGCAGTGAAAGCATTCATATTGCTGTGATGCTGAAAGAGATGCCACTGGTATCTCAGATACCAGCAGGGCCACCTATCGTGGACAGATTTCAGCTAAGTTTCCAGACCATGGTAGAGTAGAGAAAGACCCAGCAACCTGGCCGTCTACCCTCAAAACAATTAGCCACTGAAAACTATAAATAGCAGAGAAGCACTGTCAAATATAGTCGGAGGAAATGACCACCCCAGGCTGGAAGGTATTCAAGAAACAACTGGGGAAGAGGTGATTCCTCAAAGTAGAATGGATCTTAATGGATCCACTTCCTGGAATGGAGTAAAGTCCCTGGGACCTTGATTTTTTGATGTAGCATGACTCAAAATCAGAAGAAACAGTGCCTCCAACATTAGGCTCAGACATTAAAAAATGTATATATATATATGGCACAATGCTGGGTAGTGCCTTGTTCTGTTGTACATAGGGTTGCTGAGTCAGATTTGACTCGTGGGTACCCAATAAACACAAAGGTAAGTGTGGCTCATGAAATTTACCTACAAATACTACAGAAGCATTAAGAATCATATTAGATAATTTAAATAACAACATGTGTGGTAGTTTTGATTCTCAATATCATTTTTCAGGTGAAGAATCACTAAAACATTAGACTAATAACTGTCTCAGAGTTAAACAATGACAATTGGTATACAGTTCTAGGCATTCTTCCCTTTCCACATATAAATTTAATATTTTTTAAAATTTGTTTTTCATTCTTTTTTAACCTCAAAATTTTAATGATTGATATAAAATTCAAATATTCCAAAGCACTTAAATAGTATTGCATTCTTCACAATTTTAAAAAGATTGAAGATGAAAATTATCTGAAATGATTAGCAACTCACAAACAAATTTTTGTTTAGGCCATTAACAATTATCCATTTGCACGTTCTACATTAAAAAAACCCACAGAAAAATGGCTTTGCTAAATTTAAAGTAAAAGAAATAAGGTGTTTGTGGCCATCCAACTAGTAAAATGTGGCAGTAATGGTGAAAAAGAGTTCACCCTCTACCTCGAGTAAGAAACACATAGTTACTCAGAAGATCTTTTGTGGCTGCACAGCCTTAAGATATTAATAATATAATATTTTTTTGCAGTATATGTTTCTGCACTTTTCTAAACTGAGATGACTTTTATCATTTTATTGCTTAAAAGATTTTAAGGGCACAGAAATCTATAGTTTTCTGCATATATTAGAGATATATCAAGATAATTTAAGAACAATGTGCATGTTGACCTAAAATAATCTGTTGCTATTCTATATAGAAAATGGATAGTGTTCAGTGATTGTTTAATTTGGTACTTCAAAACCTGGCATAAGAAAATTCTAGTTTCTCTAAAACATGGACTTTTAAGAAATAATTGAGCAAATGGAATTGTTACCAAAATATGAAAATGAATTCTATCCAATTATGGTTGTAATGACACATATACTATTATATTAGCTTAGTATACATAACTCATAAATCCAACAACCTAATGGTATAGCCTCTTGGCAGGTTGATAGTTTTTCCCTCATTTTAAAATCCTGAACATGAAAAATTTGCCTAAAGGCTAAGATTCAGGAAAAAAATTGATATAGCCTCACCTAAAATACTATGATCATTTTAAAAAATCATATTGGTCCTGTGGAAATCTGTTAAATTATTTCATTTTTGTGAGAGGTCATTTCATTTAGCTATTGAAAACTGGGGTGAGTAACTGCATATTTAGAAAATACTCATATATGCAACAGTATAGTAACAATAGCAGTTTATTGCAACCATTTAATTAAGAATAACAGCTTTTTCAAACTCTAGAATCCAATCCAAACATAAATGCATGGTATTTGATAACTAGAGAATTGTCTTTGAAAGGAAGGATGACATGATAGCTAACGCATGCACATGGAAACTAATTAGATTTTTTAGCTAATGAATCCCCATTTAAATAAATGTGATTCAATAAATAATGGATCCCCATGGAAATGAATAGAATTGGATGACTAACACACCCCACCGAAATGAATGTGATTCGATAGTTATCGCATCCTCATAAATGTGTTAGATTGAATCCCATTCATTTTAATTGCAATAAATTAAAATAGCTTTTGTTCATGGCCTTTTGGCTAAGATCAAATGCTTTGTCCTCTATTTGAGGACTATATTCTACCTAAGCAGGCAACTTAGTCTTACTGATTAAATAGGCACCTTACTTCTGTTACTGCAGGATCTATAAGCTATATTTGTTGTTTATTTGTGGAGGAATGAGTCAGTACTAAAACCCATTTATTTCAATGGGACATTTTTCTGTCTCAGAAACCATTAATTTCAAAGGAGAATTTTTAGCTGTTACACATAGAACCACACAAATATTTAAATGCCACTCATTTCAAGGCAAAAATCAAAAGCATTTTTGCATATTCTAAATTAACTTTTTAATGTATGTCTCTATAATGTCATTTAAAATCAAATAAATATTTTTAATAAGAATGAAACAGTAAAAATATCCTTTGTTAATAAGTGTATGAATGAAATATGCACTTGTGAAAACAAATTCGGAGAAGTTGAATTTTGAAAAGCAGGTGCATGCTTAAAAAAAAAAATCAGGTAGGTGTGGTGGTAGATGCCTGCCTCTTAATTCCAGAATTCAGGAGACTGAGGCAGGAGAATTATGAGTTTGAGATCAGCATGGGCTATGTAGCAAGAATCTGTCTATAGTAATAATAATAATAATAATAATAATTCATTCTAAAAATAACTTTTTGAAACATCAGTTTTCCTTAATTATGCTTATTTTCATGTCTTCTCATTCAATTTTGTGTTTAGTGGGTTCAACTACTATCATTTATCCATATATTTACACTAAGATTATACAACCTGCAGCCATACCACTGTGGCAACTGATCCTGTAAGATCTCCGATGCTTAACAGGGTCGGACCTGGTTAGTAGTGGAAAACACCTGGGAACACAAGGTACTATAGGCTTGGGCAACCTGTAGTACCTAGCTTGGGAGGTAACCTCCTCCCCAAAAACAATCTGCCATTAAAAACCCTATGAATAGCAGAGAAGCACTGACAATAGTGTTTCATCTGTTGTGATAGGGTGGCTATAAGTCGGAAACCAACTTGAGGGCACCTAACAACAACAACAAAAGCAAGATTATACAGAATGAAGAATAGGAAATCTTTTATTAAAATCTGTCTGAAGTTACTAATTCTAAGTATTTCCATTGCATGAGAAGATTTAAAAAATGACAGAAAAATGAGGAAAGAAGGAAAGAAAAAAGGCAGGAAAATAGTAAGGGAAACTTAAGAGAACAAGATGTATTATTTAAATGATGAACTAAAACATGTAGTAATGATATTTAGTTTAGCTTACCCACTGACACAAAAATACACAGAGGTTATTATAAGGATCATCAGTTTATTTATTTTTTAGTCAGAGAGTTGAATGAGGAGACATAGTATAATTTGAAAAAACAAGACTCATTGGATAATTTCTTGATGCCTTAGGAAATCCAAATCCTTTTTATCTCCAATTTCTTCCTTTAAAAATGTTATTTGCAAATAAAATTTGAATGTATTTCAAATAAATATGATTCCAACAATATTCTTGATATTGTTAACATATATACAACCACTGACCAACGAAAGAGGATGTCTAGCCAGATGCCATGGCACACACCTGTAATCCCAGACTTGGGAGACTGAGTCATGAAGATCATGAGTTTGAGGAGAGAGGCCACCTAAGCAAGTTAGTGAGAATCTGTCTCAAAATAAAAAATAAAGAAAAGGTCTAGGGGTGTGCCTCACTGGTAGAGCTCAAGCACAGCATGCTTGAGGCCCTGAGTTCCAGCCCCACCCCTGTATTGAAATAAAAAGATTCCATATGCCGGAAATATTTCATATAACACAAATTTTATTGCTATGTAATAACTTAGTTAGCAATTCCAACAGGAAAGCAACAGTTCTTCAGAGAAACAAGTCTCAAAAATGTTAAAAAAAAAAAACATATTATAAGTACTCTTAGTATAATCATTGCTCTTCTTTTGTTTTTAAATACATATGTAAATAGGTAGTTTCACATTTAATTTTAAAGAAGTTACACACTACGATTTACCAGAAACTTAAATATGAAAAACTTGTTTTACATTCTTGTGATAAAAAAATTGTTACCTTTTTAATTTCAACTAAATATTATACGAACTCATAAATATAACACTTAAGGGTTTTTCAATCTTTCCTTTGTTATAAAAATTATATTTAGAGAAAAGATAGAGATTGAAATGCCTTTACAGAGATAGGAAATCAATCTATTGTGTAGTATCTTTCTGTAACATTACTTTCTCTATAAAGTTGGAAGGGAGATTATCAGCCAAAATAACAAAATTTTCAAAAGAAATATGAGGAGGGCTCTTCAATGATAAATTTACTTATGTGGAACCTCTTAGGAAACCATATGACTAATTGTTTAGATAACATTGTAGAAGAATACTCAGTATTTTTAATACTTTGATGACAGTGAAAGTGACTAAAAAAGAACAGATGAGGATATTTAAAGTTTTATTTTGTTTTGTTTTGTTTTCTAAAAACAGTCATTACAGCATGAGGTATAGAAACATAACCTTAGATCTATCTGCACTCACAGCTTCAGCTTTGTTATTTAACTTCCTTGTGACTCCCATTGGGTAACTACCCTTTATAGTCATAGGTAATTCATCTTTGGAAGAGGAATAATGATAATACATACCTCATTGCATCCATCATTGCATCTATCCATCATTTAACTTTAATACATTAAAGTTAAAAAAAATCACTTAAAATTGCACCTGATTCATAATAGGCACTATATATTTTTGTTGTTAGGTGTTGTGGAGTCGAATCTGACTCATATGGACCCTATGTATAGCAGAATGAAACATTCCCCGATTCTGTGCCAGGCACACGATTTTATTTAGGCACTATATATGTTTGTTAAATATATTTTGTGAAGAATGTTACATGTAACTTAGCAATTTAGAATACTTTAAATCAATTTTCCTTTAGCTCAAAATAAATTATATTTGATTTTATGCCAAAAAAATTAACCAACTAAACCAATGCTAGTTTGTCTAGTTCAAGTAAGTTACTTGGAAATTTTTTCTTTATTTTGCCTCTTGCACACAGCAAAAGAATACTTATAAATTCTAAGTCATCGACAATTTAAATTGATTAATTATATAGACTGAATCATATATTGGGCAGAACATATATACTAGTAATAATCAGGCAAATAATCATTTTAAGGAAAGCTGGAAGATACATTCTATCAGAAAGATTATCAAGTGTTAGTACAGAAATTCCTCTGTCATTTATCCATTGTCATGGTTTCTTGATAGTATCTTACCTTTCAAAACTTGTATGCAATTATACAGTTGTGAATTGATGTTCTTTATACTAAGAGATTTTTATTTTTATCTTAGCCAATAATAGCTGAAATAGGATTATATCCTATATTGCTTATGATTTAACTCTGTTCATTTATAGTAAGAGTAGTTAGAGCAATGATATGTATATGGTGCTGTCACTTTAGGATATAGAAATAATGCACACTGGAAAAGTGGCCAGTAAGTGGAAGCACACTAGTTGGTACTTTGGTTTTGATAACATCATTTAGCTTAAAGTGGAAAATTTTTATTTCACACTACAGGGGATTTCTGATTTTAATTTGGCCTTCCCAAAAAGGTGAGAAGCTTCATTAAAGATATCCCTCTGTTCATTAATTAATTGATAAGCAGTTGTAATAAAGTGCTTAGAGGATTGGTTGTCATTAGGATTTTCTCTAGGGGCAATATTTCAGAAAGAACAAACTATCAACCAAGGAGTATTCTAAGCTAGTATTTAATATGCACAAAGAGTAAGGACAGGGGAAGTTTATATTTCTCTGAAGCTAAGGGAAATACATTGAAAACTCAAAATAATTTGATATTTAAAGCATTATTTCCCTGAATTTTATAAATTGTTTAACAGCACATGGGAGATATTGGCAACAGTTTCATCAGAGCTTTTATACTAAATATCACATATAATTTTATTTACAATTTTTAATATTACAAATGAAGTGTGTTGTGTTAGGTATCAGAGTCTATACTGGCTCAATGAATCTATTTACAACAGAACAAAATGCTACTCAACACTATACCATGTACACAATATATTTATGTTTGAACCTATTGTTTCAGCCACTATATTTCTTCTCATTTTGAGTCATGCCACATCAGCAAAAGGAGGTCTCAAGAGTTTTACTCCATTTCCTTCATTCAGCTCAACACCACTTTGCAGAGGCAACACTTCCACAATTGTTTCTTGAATGGCTTCTATCCTGGGGGGCTTATTTTTCTGCACTAGATTTGACAGTGCTTCTCTGTGATTCATAGGGTTTCCAATGGCAAATTATTTGGGGAGTGGGCTGCCTGGTCCTTTTCCTTAGCCTGTCTTAGTCTGGAAGTTCAACTGAAACCTGTCCACCATGGTAAACCCTGCTGGCATCTGAAATACCAATGGCATAGCTTTCAACATCACAACAAAACACAAAACCTCACAGTTCTACAAGGTGACAGACACAGGGTTTTTATATAATTAGCATATTTTAATATTATTCTCTATTTAGTAGACATTGTTAATACACCTTCCTTAGTTCTTTCATCATAATCTTCTAAAGTTTTTTCAACCATTTCATAAAAGTATAATATAATAACTGATTTGAAGTCTTTCTCTGCTAATTACTACATCTGAGCCTCTTCAAAGGGAATTGCTATTGAGTCTTTTTTAAAAAAAATTCCCATGTATGATATATACTTTCCTGCTTTATTTTGTCATTTTACGTGTCCTTGTTTTCATATGTCTCTTTTTTTTCCAAAAATCAACACTTTAGGTGCTATATTGTACGCCTCTGAATACTAATCCCTTAACTAGAGTGTTCATTTGTTTCCTTAGCCATTTATTTATTTAGTGAATTGGCAGAACTAACTCAATGAGATAATATCCTTTGAAATCTGTAGCCTCTGATTTCCTTTCTCAGATTACTTCTTTGCCTTGATTACATCATTTAAAGTGCCTAACTACTGATTCCTCCACATGTCTGTCAGTTTGCCCCACTGTGGGGGCTAGTGTGTTGAGATGAAGCTGAGAGCTCTGCCACTGGTACCTCAGATATGAGCAAGGTTACCCAGGGTGGACAGGTTTTCAGCTGAGCTTCCAGACTACGATAGACTAGGGAGTAGGACCTAGTGAATCACTCCCGAAACAACTAGCCATTGAAAACCCTATGAATAGCAAAGAAACACAGTCAGATATAGTGCTGGAAAATGAGCCTTTTGAATTATGGTGCTGGAGACGTCTATTGAATATACCATGGACTGCCAAAAGAACCAACACATCTGTCCTAGAAGAAGTGCAACCAGAGTGCTCCTTGGAAGCAAGAATGGCCAGACTGTGTCTTACATATTTTGGACATGTAGTCAGGAGAGATCAATCCCTGGAGAAGGACATCATGTTTAGGAGAGTGTCAGATCAACGCAAAAGAGGAAAACCATCCACCGGATGGATTGACACAGTGTGTACAATGGGCTTAAACATAAATAAGATAGTTTGCCTGGCACAGAATCGGCAAGTGTTTTGATCTGCTGTACATAGGGTTGCTATGAGTCGGACTCCACTCGAAGGCACCTAACAACTACAACAACAACTACTGATTACCTGTGATTTAGCATTCACCACAAATTATACAAAGGTACTGACCCCTTGTTGACTAGTTAGATTGTTGGATTTTATAGCTATTGTGAACGGGATTGTTTTCATGATTTATCTGTAACTTTGTTGTTAATTTATAAGATGCTGCTGATTTTTATGTTTATTTTGTATTCTGCAAATTTACTGAAATTTATCTATCTGTCTTTAGGATTTACTTAATACAAGAATCATATTATGTGTAAATAGATAAATTTTAGCATTTTCCTATCTTAGTTGTATACATTTATTTCTTTTCCTTGTCAAATTATTGTAGCCAAAACTTCAACTATTCTACTGAATAAGAGCAGTGAAAACAGACATTCTTGCCTTATTTCAGTTCTTAGAGGAAACATTTTCAGCATTTCCCTACTCAGTATGATGTAGGTTGTAGGTTTGGTCATATATAAGCTTTATTATGTTGAAATCCAATAGCCTCCCATGCCTGATTTGTGCAGATACTTTTATAAAGAAGGGATGTTGAATTTTATTGAATGATTTTTCTGCATGTATTGTGATGATCATATAATTTTCATCCTTCTATTGATATGATGGATTAGACTTATTAATGCACATAAGTTAGACTATCCTTTTATCCCTGGGAAAAATCCTATTTGATCAAGTAGAATGATATTTTTCATACACTGCTGTAGTTCATTTGTTATTATTTTGCTGAAATATTTACATACATACTCATCAGGGTTATTGGTATATCATTTTATTTTGTTATCCCTGTCTGGTTTTAGTTTCATGGTCATGTTGTCCTTGTAGAATAAAATTGGAAGAATTCCCCTCTCTTCAACATTTTGGAAGAGTTTCAGAAGAATCGATGTTATTAATAGTTTGGTAAAATTCAGTAATGAAGCTGTATGGTTCTGGGCTTCTCTTCATTGGATACTATTTTATTACTCAACCAATCTTGTTATTTGTTATTAATCTATTAGGTTTTTGAGTCCTCATGATTCAAATTTGGTAGAGTGAAAGTGTCTAGAAATTTATCAATTTTTTTAGGTTCTCAAATTTGTTAGAATGTAGTTTTTCATAAACACTCCCTAATGCTTCTTTGTATTTTGTGGGTATGTTTAGTAATCTTTTTCATCTCTGATTTGATTTATCTGAGCATCCTTCTTTTGTTCATGATTTGTCTACCTAAACATTTATATATGTTTATCTTTTCAAAAATCAACTTTTTGCAGTGATCTTTGTATTATTTTTCAGTTTCTATTTTGTCTGTTTTTATCTTTGTTTTTATCTTTGTTTCATCTATGAATTTTCAGTTTAACTTTTCTTGCTTTTCTGGATCCTTGAAGTGAATCATTAGGTTATTTGAAATTTTTCTTTTTTGGACATAGGTTTTTGCTGTTGTTGTTAGTTGCTTTTGAATAGGATCTGACATATAGTGACCCTAATAGGGTTTTCAATGGCTGATTGTTTCTGGAATGTTTTCAGGAATGGACTATAAATTTCCATCTCAATACAACTTTTGCTGTACCTCAGATTGTGATCTGTTAGGTTCCCATTTTCTTTCATTTTGAGAATTTCTTAGTCTATATTAATTATACATAATAATAGAATCCATTATGTCATTTTCATGTAGGTGTACAAGGTATTTTAGACATACTTATTAATTTCTTCGTGGGCTGGGATTTAGCTCAGTGGGTAGAGCACTGCACTGCAGTCTGTAAGGTCCTGGGTTCAATTCCCAGCACCGCAAAAATGGGAGAAGGGCCTGGCAATCCACTCCCAAGGTAATCCCGAAACAGTCAGCCATTGAAAACCCTATGTGGGTCGCTATGAGTCGGATACCGACTCGACGGCACCTAACAACAAAAACGATTAATTTCTTCATTGATCCATTATTCATTCAAAAGTGTTATTCACCATCCACATATTTGTATGATTTCTAAAATTTCTTTTGTGGTTAATTTCTACTTTTATTCCATTGGGTTCAGAAAAGATACATGATATGATTTTTACTTTTTTAACTTATTGGAATGTTTTGTGACCTAATATGTGGTTTATTCTAGAGCCTGTTCCATGCCCTGATGAAAGTAACCTGTATTTTGAAAATGTTACATGAAATGTTCTGTACACGTCTTTTGGGTTCACTTAGTCTATAGTAGTAGTTCTGTTGTTTCTTTGTTATTTTTCTTTGTTCTGGATGATCTACCTTTATTATGTCTGCCAGTGTAAAGAAAAACTCTTTCTTGCCTGTTTTTTTCAATTATTTTTGTCTCTTCTTAGTTCGTCCAGAAATTATTAGGACATAAAATAATAAATTGTATTATTTTTTGTTATTTTTTATTTATATAGCCATTTCCCTGTAGAGCCTATGTACCTCTTCCTAGAAAATATGTCATATAGTTTGTACTCTGTGTGATTAACAAAGTCTAGATGGTCACATAATAAATATTTTAGTTTCTAAAGACTATATACACATCTGTGCACCACAAGTGGAGAACTAAGTCAGTACCTCAGTAAAGGAGCTATAAAAAATGTCTCCCATTTAATATTCTAGAACTACACAAATACTGATATGTAGTAAAAAGCAAATACAAATTTAGTGAATGAAACATTATAAGTAAATTCTGGGTATACAGGTTATATTTAAAATTTTCCGCCTTCCTGGAAATAGACGTTTTCATTTATTCTATGCAAAATGCTAAGAAATCCATTCTTGTACTTGGCATTTATAAACACAGCAGGATTTTAATTTATGATAGCCAAAATAATGGAGATGCAGAAAGGGTTATGTGGGGACATATATTCAGTGAAATTAAGGAAGATTTCGACTCTTTTGTATATATTGCACTACTTGAAAGGAAGTTAGTAATTCTGAAATTATAGCACTCATTGAGCTTTTTAAAGTTATGAAACATTTCAAAGGTTAAACAATGGTATTAAATGGTTCTAGGAGTTCATAAATTAATTACTACAGATATTTTTTAAAAGAAAGGCACTTTAAAATGAAGTGGAATGATTTGGAATTGTATTGATTTATCCAGTTAAAGTGCCAATATATATCCTCATTTCACTTTTCCTTTAGAAATATAATCAAGAAAATGTTAGTCCTACTTATTGCAATTTTTGATACTAAATTAGAGTATTTTAGTATATCTTAATTGATTTTTTTCTCCTGAGCCAGAGTCACTAAAATTGGTTTTGAAAGGAAATGCATCTGCCCTAATGTATCTAAGATTGTAGGATGATTTAGATAAAATAGCTCTTATAGAAATGTGTGAAAACTTCAGCTGTTTGAAAAGTAAAACTTGTTTCATTAATGATTCATATTAGCATTAAAATAACATGTAATCCATATTCTATTTTGATTTATGAATTTATGAGATTCCAAGTAAAGCTCTGTTCAATCATATCATGTAATTATGAAAACTCTCTAGAATAATATATTTCAGGATGGAAAAACATCTCTAGATTTCAGGTTTTCTGAGCAAATGTCAAGTTACTAGAAAAGCAATAGATAGTCAGTGGATAACAGAATGTGGTGCCTGATGGGGAGAGACTGAAGTAGTTTTGTGTGTTTATTTTTTTAATTTATTTTAAGAGTCAAATTGTGCTTGGGAAAATGGTTGTTGTTGTTATTGTTAGGTGCCCTCCAGTCGGTATCCGACTCATAGCGACCCTCATAGGGTTTTCAATGGCTGTTTCGGGATTGCCTTGGGAGTGGATTGCCAGGCCCTTCTCCCATTTTTGCGGTGCTGGGAATTGAACTCGGGACCTCAGAGACTGCAGCGCAGTGCTCCACCAACTCAGCTAAATCCCAGCCATGGGAAAATGGTACACCATGTCAAAAAAGACGGGCCCAATGAAGACAAAAAAGAAAGAATAAACAGTCCTTTGTCAAAACAGGCTCAAGTAAGACAACAGTGTTAGGACTGTCTTGCTTTTATAACAGGTGGGTGAATATTGATTGTGGGTCTCAGTGTGATGGTGTCATCTTATACTCAATATGTGTTCTGTAAAGGAGTCGGTTTGGTGTTGATAACATTACACCAATAAGGTCAATGACTGGGCAATATAGGGCCATGTGAAAGCTAGGAATTTGCACAGTTCTTGCATTCAGGAAAATTTATACATTTATTGTTCTTACATTCAGAAAAATAGACAATAATCTTTTAAGTCCATAAAATACCAACTTGCACAGGTATATTTGGCCATCTTCCATATCAATAATCTTTATAAAGCTAAGGCCGTTCACTTTGCATGTGTTGGGTCTATGTTCCTAGTCGACCTCTGCTCACATTGTGTCCTTAAGCATAAAGAGATTTCTGAGTCTGAAACTCAAAATCTATTTCAGTATCTAAAAAGACTTGGTTTTTAATTCTGCCTCAACTAAAATATCAACATTTTTTATTTGTCTTTCTATGAGGAGTCTGTGTTCCTCTTCTTTCTACTCATATTTACATTGTCTTATATCTATATAATACACCAGATTTAAGCATACAATATCATCTTCACCTGATAAATGGTGCCTGGGTGTTCCTACTTAGGTTAAACAGTATTAAGACTCCACGGAGATTCTGAATAAATGGAAAAATTCTACCTTAACAGAAGCAAAAAGTGATGTAAAAGACAGACAGAAAACCTACAACATACACTGGGACAATTTTTGTAGTTATAAAAAAAGAAAAAAATATGAGACAGCGTAAATGGCTAGAGTGAGAGTCACTACATGATAGAATATGACTTGACCCCTTCTTAATATGAGCAAAGGATAGGAAATTTATTTCCTTTACATAGTATGCTAGACTGAGATAAACTGATGTTCCACAATATGTCTTATACAGTTTTTCTCTTATTGTTCTTATTCTGAAATAAAATCATCCTGGAGATGCTTTTATTTCAGAAACACTGTGAGATTCTGAACACATTATGAAAGGAATTAGGCATTTATTTTAGTAAAAATACATGTTCCTTAATTTTAGATTTTATTTGTACAGTCTCAGGTATTCTGAGGTTACAAATCATTGAGTTTATCCAGCCATGCAAATTATGGCATCAAAAGGTTTACATTCGTGAGAAAGAAAATAAAAAAAGAAGATGATTCTGACCCATTAAAAATCACTAAAACTAAGTGAAGTTATAATAAGACAGAACATGTGCCACAGTGTACATCAAAAGGGTCAGTACAAAACTAATAGATTATGTTGCTATTCATCATGCAAAATGTTTCCACTTACAGATCCTCTGTGCACAGTTTTATATGTATGTACATGCACATTATCTGGACATATAAATCTCTGCTTTTCTGTTTTTCCCCCTGGAGCTCAGGCCATCTTTTTCTTTTGCTATTCAGATTAAAATACTATCAGAACAAGCCATGATTGTCCATCACTTTTTTATTATGGTAGCATTTACCTTCGTTTGAACAATCATTGGCCACAAATCTTTAGATGTTATGCTACATGCCTATTTTCTGACATATAATAATAACAATGTATAGAATTCTCAGTAGAATGCATATAATTCAGAATTATGTAACTGAATGATGATTAGAACGGCAAAATATTTACTTAAAAGAAATCAAAGAAAAATAAAATCAGTATGTACCACTTCTAAATTGTTGTTACTAAACCTTATTGTGTTCATGAACAAACTTAATTCTGGTTTGCTGACAAGTAAACCCAAGAAAATGCAATGATTTTCACCTATTTAGTAGTACCCTAGGACACAAATGTCATTCTATGGAACTCACATCTATCAGAATAAATGACTGAATTTACATCAGCTATTTGATGGAATAAAATAAAGTCATTTTAATAGGACATACCCAGTGGATCAATGTTTCCTGCCTTGAAAATGAACAGCTCAGTTTTCCCTGGACATCTATGTGAGAATGAGAGATCATTATTCTATGACAGTGTTTCATTCCATTGACCTTTTCAAATAGAGTGCTTCTTCCTTTGCTATCTATAAGTTTGTAAACAAACAAGAGGTGTTATCATTGAGGTAGGGGAGTATCTATTCTTTTGAAAATGTATATTTTAATTAACATTAAGTCTGATTTTTCCAATGCTAAAGCTGTTACTTTTTCATCAGTGAAGCACCATTGAAAAAGTATGTTAATTCTTTTAGGAGGCAAGGATACTTTTATTAACTACATGACTGAATTGATTCATTAAATAGTACCTTAACAGCCTAAAAGAGAGGATGCAACTTCAAAAGGTGCCAATCCTGCAACCATGGAATACCTCTGGCACTGAAATAATCAATACACACTTTCCATTTTCCATTTATGAAGGATTTTATGGCTATTTAGTAATTCATTCACCTTTTTAAAAATTTTTTTCAAGGATACCTAAATGATATGGGAAGGCACAGGTTAAGAAGTTAAGAGTGAAGCACAGAAGCATGTAATAAACAATGTTTTTTAATAAACATAGAAATGTACTATTATGTAAAAATCATAGTGGCCTAGAGGATTTAGAAATCTGATTTTGTGTATCAG
>VMDO01017461.1:0-44846 GCA_007922755.1 Pedetes capensis | reverse complement strand
CTTTCCTCTTTCTGTCTCTGTGTCTCTGTCTCTCTCTCCCCCTCCCCCTTTCTGATTATGTAGCCCAGGCTGGCCTCCAACTCATCATCCTCCTGCCTTCGCCTCCCAACTGCCGGGATTACAGGTGTGCAGCACTGAGCCCAGCCTATACTTTGTATTTCCTGTCTAATTCTTATAATTCTGAGGACCCAGGTTCAATTCCCAGCATCACAAAAATGGGAGAGGGATGTGGCAATCCACTCCTGAAGCAATCCTGAAACAATCAGCCATTGAAAACCCTATGAGGGTCATTATAAGTCAATGGCACCTAACAACAATTCCTACAATGATATGGTTGGGGTTTAGCTCAGTTGGTAGAGTGCGGCTCTGCACTCTTGGAGGCCCTGGGTTCAGTCACCAGCAACCACAAAAATGGGAGAAGGACCCAGCCTTCCACTCCTGAAACAATCAGCCATTGGAAACCCTGAGTAGCAGAGAAGCCCTGACATAGTGTCGGGCATGGCTCGGCGTCAGGGGTGTGTTGTTCTGTTGCACATAGGGTCGCTTTGAGTCGACCCGACTTGACGGCACCCAACAGCAGCAGCGACTCTCCTAACGATGGTTTCTGTGCTTTTACAGGGCTGCACTGTGCTGAGAGGTCATACTTTCCTAATTACCTGCGTCATTAGGAGACACTCGCTTAACTCCATGCATTTCTCAGCTTTCTCTGCTTCCTGCCGCCTGCAACCGACATCTTTGTGGCCACAGCTCTTTATGGGTTGCGAAATTTCTTTAGGATGAGGCAGTGGGCTTGGGGGGCTGGAAGCCCTGAGGATTTCTAAGGCTCCTTCTCAGTCCAGCCCTTCTCCCGCTCACGAGGGCTTTGTCCACAGACACAGCGCCAGTGAGGTGGGGCACCCCCTTCCCTGTGACCTTGACAGCACCAGAAGCCATCAGTGGAGGAAATCTGTCACCTGGGCGCCAGAGTGCACGCCTGCAATTCCAGCACTTAAAAGCCAGAGGCGGGAGGATTGCAGGAGCAGCCTTTGGGGCTCAGTGAGACCCTGTCTCAAAGAGGAAAAGATGGCCTGGGGGTGCAGCTCATGGGGAGTGCTTCCCTAGCATGCACGAGGCCCTAGGTGCAAACCTCAGTACTGCAAAATAATAATAATAATATAATAATAATAATTTAACCTGCAGATGTCAAAGGGGACATCGAGGTTCTGATTTGCATTTCTTGGCCACAGGCACTGCTGGGCATTTTCTTGGGGCTTACATGCTATTTACATCTCCTCTTGCTCTGACAGTCTTCTCTCCAGAACCTTCCACACCTCTTTCTCTCCACTCCCCTTGCTCCTTCAGGAATGCATCTGCCTGCTGGGGAGCGGGGGCTGGAGACTCAGCAGAAAGGTGCTCAGGTGGCCGCCATCACCGTGACCCCCACCAACGACAAATGATCCCTATGGCCCTCTGGGCCCCCGCCTTGGCTCGCAGGGCCAAGGCCGAGTGCCTCTGGCGGTCCCCCTAAGTCTAGGCTCTCACCTCAGGGTCGGGTACTTGCTTCTCTGTCGGTGCAGCTGCCCCGCTGAGACGGGCAGAGTCATTTTCGATGCCCTCCAGGACTTCCAGAAGCTTCTGCTGTGGTCTGAAATGGAGATTTGTTTGACAAACAGGCAGGAACAAATGATGCAGGAAAGAGAACCCACCCATTGGAGGGGCGGCGCTGACTTTCCACCCCGAGAGGCACGAGTCCTAGGAGCCTTTCGGAACCTGTACACGGTGCAGAGGCGAACGCAGGCGGGCCGGGGCCTCCCTTCCTAAATGGCTGCACAACCGGCGCTGCCTCCGGCCAGCCCGCTCCTAACCTCCCAGAGCTGACCGGGAACTTGCTAACAATTGAGAGCAGGGGTCCTCCGAGCTCGGGCCTGCGAGGCACAGCCAGCTGGAGACCCGTGCTTGTGTGCATTGCTGGCTAAGGATGGAACGAAGGACCGCTGAGCCTACAGGGTCTCCCAGCAGACACCGTTTGTTGATCGCCAGCCTGAAGACCTGTTTTGCATCTCTTGTTTCAGGGAACACGGGAATCCCAGATATGGCCAAGGGTGCTTTGTAGCATCCCACAAGTGCTGTTTAAAGCCAGGCACCCCCAGATCCCTGCTGGGGATGAGGAAGAAGGGAGCACTCTACGAAGAGTGTGCTGCCTGCTGTGGGCCCTCCACGGCCCAGGAAGCTGTAAGCTCACTTACGGCACAGAGCACAGAGCCCAGTCTCCACCTGGGACCTGCAGACACTTGCAGGAGCAGATAGCTCCGCCAGGAGCCCGGCAGGTGTCTGACAGGTTACAAACAGGAGCATCCTCTGGGGGACACAGCATGAGGCTAACAAATTCCTTGAGTAGCCTCCGCCCCCTTTCTGGACTCACGCAGGCTCAGGTCAGGGCGCTGCTTAGTGACCAGCAGGAGGGCTGCAGTTCAGCCCCTTTCGCCCCTCCATCGGGTCCTTTGCACAGTGCACAACACGCGCAACCCTGCCCGACGGCCCTGGGAGCATGCCTCTGTGGCAAGACGTGTGTGGGACTGTAAGTGCCAGCTGGTGCCTCCTTGGGAGGGTCAGCTTTCCCTGGAGATCGGAGCGATGGCTCCGTCTGATAATAAAGCCTGACAGCTCCTGGATCTGTCGCCACATGTTAGCAGGCAGAATGCCACCTGGGAGCAAACTTTAGTAGACACAGGGAGTTTTGAGAGCCCTCCTTGGCCTGGGTCGGCTGGGGATCAAGTCCACCACCCTGTGCTGCGTGGGACGCTTCAGTGAAACCTAGAGAAGGTTCTGGTTCACACAGGTGGGGGCCAAAGTGAACAAGCCAAGAGCCGCCTGCCTGGAAGCAGGCGAGCCGGTCAAGGGCGTGGGGCTGGAAGGGCGAGGCAGGGCTCCGTGGGCCCTGCAGGTTACGATGGTCAGGAACAATCCAGGAAAGGCAGCCCCCCAGCCGAGACCCTCACGGCTGCACTGCTGTGGGCTCCTGGTGTGGGCTTTGGGGCCACCTGGGTAAGTACCTGCTCCCCAAGGGGCCGATTCTGTCCACGGCCTGGCTGGCGCCTCTGGCTCCCCCTGCTGTCCGGGGCAGCTCAGGATCAGTGGTCTCCGGGGCGCTGGGAAGCAGCTGAGGACAGAGAAGCCTATTAACCAGACATGAGGGGACCCTCCCCGCCCGAGACACACCAGGGCACAGTCAAAGGCACACACTTCTCAGGCCATCAGCCCCGTGGGGAGACAGGCCCAGGGTGCGAGGTGACAGTGCCGGCCCAGGGCCGGCTAGATCTGGAGCCCCCTGTAGGGCTCTCAGCTTCTTCGGCCCTGCCAGGTCCTGGGAAATGACCCACTTTAATCATCAAGGACCTTTCCTTGATGATTTCTCTTGCCCAAACCTTTCGCCATTTCGGCTCAACTCCTTCTGTTTGCCAAAGTAACCAGTCTCACCCAGGGTCCCTGGATCCTCACCAAGACTTTGCCCCCGCCCCTCCCGCATTTATCCTCTAAACCAGCGATGCGCTCCGCTGTTTGCCTGCACATGACTTGAGTTGTTGGGAGCTGGGTGGGTGGGGTTGGGCTGCCCAGACACCCTGGACCGCGGGCTGGGCAGTTTGCACATCTGTCGGAAACACCAGCTGGCAAGAATTTACGATGACCGGTGGGTACCGGGACGAGCGGGAGCCATGAAATGCGGGGTACCTGGAGGTTCAGGGAGCCGCTCTGCCTCCATCCCACTGAGTCCACCCCCGCAGTGTCTCTTCCTGGCCTCCCTCTTTCTCTCTCCCTCCCTCTCTCCTTCCTTCCTGCCTTCCTGCCCAGATGAAACTTGGGAACTCAGGGCCTTGTCCATGCTAGGCAAGTCCTCTAACAATGAGCTGCACCACCAGCCTTTAGTTTTTTGAGACAAATTCTTGATGGTATAGCCCAGGCTGGCCTCAAACTCACAATCCTCCTGCCACAGCCTCCTTACTGCGGAATTAAGAGCGTGCCACTGCACCGGGCTTCTTCCTGTTTTTTTTTTGTTTGTTTGTTGTTGTTGTTGTTGTTGTTGTTTGTTGTTTGTGGTAGTTGGGATTGAACCCAGGGCCTCACGCCTGTATGCTTTGCAAGGGCTGGACCACTGAGCTGCACCCTCAGCCCATTTTTTTTTTTTTTTTACTTTTTGAGACAGGGTCTCACTAAGTTACTCAGACTACCTCTGGTCTCAAACTTGCGATCCTCCTGCCTCCACCTCCCAAGCTGCTGGGATCACAGGCGTGCCCCACCACGCCTGGCTTCTTCCTGGTTCTTGATGAAGCTGGGCCCATCTCTACCTCGAACCCGTCCCCTGGCCCTGCTACCCGACCCATAGCACCATTTCCTGCCAAGGCTTCTCACAGGCAGAGCTCAGCTCAGATGGGCCACGCCTCCCAAGGGCCTCCCGGCCCCACCCCAGCATTCCCTCCCGTGGGCAGCCCCAACTGTCTCTCTCTAAAGTCTCGCTGCCCACTTGGAGCTGTATTTGCTATTTTATAAGCGCTGTGAGGCCAGCGCAGTACCTGTCTCAGCCCCCTCTGTTCTGGGCACTCCCTAAGCAGGCCATTCCTGGGAACGTTATTAATTCCCATGCTTATCGCCTGGGCCATCTTAGCTGAGCCATGCCCAATGACGCGGATGGACACGGATGTAACGTATTGATTCCCAGTTCTAGGGTCCACGTCTGTGGGGCCTCATCTGTGACCAGAAGCATCAAAAGGAAGGTGACTCGGCAGCCTGGCTCAGTCCTGGCTCCAACTCGTCACCCTGGGTGGGCCGCTCCTGTCCTGGTCTCCCTGCCTGGGAAATGGGCTCCAGGCCCAGAGGACCTGTGGGGACCGTGGGGCGAAAAGGTGCCTGGGGGCCCTGGTGGCCGTGTGCGTGCACAGGGCTGTGGCCTTCCCTCCTTAGCCTCGCACTGACCTCAGGGGGCTCCTCGCAGGCCTTCGGCAGAGTGGGCCTCGGTTCCACTGGGGGTCCCTCCGCACCCTGGAAAGATGGTGACACGGTATAAGGTGGGAAGGAAGCCATCACTGTCTGCTTTACACACAGCTGAAGGCGTGGGGGGGGCAGGACCCAGCGTCACATCTAGACACGCGTGGGGGCCTGGGCTCAGCTCCAGGACAGCAGGGCACAGGCGCTGCTAGAATCCCCGAACACCAGCCCTGGGAGCGGCCGGGAGCACCTCGTTGTGTGGATGGCGCCACACGTCGCCACTAGGCTGCCATCACTACGACAGCCCCTGAGCAGGCCGCTGCATTTCTCTGGGTGCCAGTGGCCACATCCATAAACCAGGCCAAGGAAAGGGCCTGCCTATTTCAGGGTCACTGGGAGCCTCGAGTGGGACCTGCCAAGGAAAAGGGGGGAAAGGGTCTCGGCAGGTGAGCCGCGTGTCTGTCAGCCTGTTGTGCTGTGGGGACTTGCGCGTTGCTGTGATGCTGAAAGCTATGCCATAGGTGTTTCAGAGTCCGGCAGGGCCACCCGTGGTGGACAGGTTTCAACTGAGCTTCCAGACTAAGACAGAATAGAGAGAAGGACCCAGCAGCCCACTCCCAAAGCAACTAACCATAGAAAACCCTATGACCAGAAGAGAAACACTGTCAAGTATAGGGCTGGAAAATGAGCCCCCCGGGCTGGAAGGTATTCAAAAAATGACTGGGGAAGAGCTGCCTCCTCAAAGTAGCGTTGACCTTAATGACAGGCATGGAGTAAAGCTCCTGGGACCTCCTTTTGCTGATGTGGCATGACTCAAAATGAGAAGAGACACGATGGCTGCAACAACGGGCTTAAACAGAAAAAGATGGTGTGCATGGCGCAGTGTTGGGGAGTGTTTTGTTCTGTTGTAGGCAGGGTCACTGTGAGTTGGATGAGCTCAACCAAGGTGAGCCAGAGAGCATGTCTCTGAAAAGCAAGCGTGCAGGCCTAAACAGCCTCCAGCTCCCAGGACCTCTGCTCCCCACCCCTTGACCTTCCTGTCTGTTGCTCAAAGCTAAAGGCAGCCAGTGTGAACTCAGAGCACCCACTACGGGGCCACGCAGGTTTCATGAAGTGGGAAGCAGGCCAGGGTCGACCTTGGGGAGGGAGGAGGCCTGCGGCAGCCTGCAGAGCTTCTGCCTTGGGCAGGAGCTTCAGGGAAGTCAGGTCTGCCGCCCACGCCACCCTTGCACTGGCCCTGTAACCCTAGTCTAAGGGATCCGGGGTGTGCAGGCAAATCAGCCACCACCAGAGGCAGTTAGCGCCCAGCTGCGGCTGTCAGGAGCAAAATAAAAAAGCTACAAGAAGGTGGCAGGAGGGGGACGTCTGCAGGTCAGGTCAGGTCAGGGAGCCACTGTCTGTGAACAGGAGAAATGCAGATGCGTTTATGGCCAGGCAGGGCCCAGCGCCTCTCTCTTCTCCCCATCTGCTGCTCGGCCCCTGCCTGGGTCCCGTGTGCCCTTGGCCTCTCCCCAGCTCTTCCCTGCCTCTGCACATACCTGCAGCGGGCAGGCGGGCGGCTCGGCCTTCTTGCTGAGGATCACCTTCCGCAGGGCGGCGTTCTCCTCACGGATGGCTTGGAGCACAGCAGAGGCGTGCTCCTCGCGGTCCTCGGCTGCACACACAGCTCTGCGAGTTGCTGACAGGGGTCTCTCCCGCCGGCTGCCAGGTCCTGGGCAAAGAACAGAGGAGGGCGTCTTCTGCATTGTGTTCTTGGAGTGAAGCTGGGAATCTATTGGGCGCTGTTGAGGAACATTCTATGGAACAACTGGCCGGTACCCTCTAATGATGTCAAGTCAGGAAAGACAAAACCCAGAGAACCTTCTAGGTTAAAAGAGGCCAGGTGGACCTGGCAAAAGTGGGCGCAATGGGCACCCTGGAACTGGGGCCTGAGTGAGAAAAAAATTAGCTCTTGAATAAAATTATTGTGGCAAGTGGAGAAATTTGAACGTTGTCTCTGCCTTAGATAATAGTATTATGTTAATGTTTGTTGTTGTTGTTAGGTGCCATCGAGTCGTGTCCGACTCATAGTGACCCTTATAGGGTTTTCAATGGCAGATTGTTTCGGGATTGCCTCGGGAGTGGGTTGCCACATCCTTCTCCCGCTTTTGTGGCGCTGGGAATCGAACTCGGGACCTCAGAGACTGTAGAGCGGTGTTCTACCAACTGAGCTAAATCCTAGCCCTATGTTAATGCTAGGTATCCTGAATTTCTTAAGTGGACTGATATTGCAAAATGAACGTCCTTATTCCTAGGAGACACATACTGCTGTGTTCAGGGGCAAAGGGAAATGAAGTGTGCTCTTAATCTCCAATAGTTTAAACACACACACACACACACACACACACACACACACACACACACACACAAATCCAAGGATGCTCAGGTCCCCCACAGAAAATGATACAGTGTCTGCCTATACCTCCTGCACATCCTCCCATGTCCTTTAAGCCAGCTCTAGGTGACCTGTAACACCCAACACAGTGTAAACGCCATGTCAGCAACTGTTTTGGGATCTGGGTGAAGGAGTCCTGGAAAACCAATCCCCCGTGGACATCAGGGACAACTGTGTGCATCTGACCTGGCACAAGGCTTGCTGAGACACAGTGCCCTTCTGTCCTCCTGATCTTAGCAAAGCCCTGCTTCCTGAGGAGTTAGGATTCCCTTGAAGCACTTGACTCTTGGGCTGCGCTCTTGTTGGAACGCTGCATCTGAACAAGAGATCGAGCAGCAACATCAAGAATGTCACTGGATGCTCAGGGATCAGGAGGATTCGTTTTGTTAAAATGGCCATACAACCCACAGAGATCTCAGATTCAATGCAATCGCTATCAAAACACCAATGACATTTTCAGGGAAATAGAAAAACAATTACAAAATTTGTACAGCACTACAAAACACTTTGAATATCCAAAGCAATCCTAAGCAAAAAGAACAAAGCTGGCATGTACAAAGCTATAGCAATCAAAACAGCATGGTACCGGCATAAAAGGGGACACACATACCAATGGAACAGAACTGAAATTAATCCATATCTGTATAGCCTGATGATTTTGGGCAAAGAACATACAATGGAGAAAGGTCAGTCTCTTCAAGAAATGGTGCTGGGAAAACTGGATATACAGATGAATCAGGATGAAACTAGTTCCTCACCTCTTGCCATATTCAAAAATGAATACAAAATAGATCGAGGACTTAAATGTAAGACCTGAAACTATGAAAACACCAGAAGAAAATGTAAGGGAAACATTTCAAGGCATCAGTATTGGCAAATTTTTTTGAACAAGATGCCAATTTTATTGTTGTTGTTAGGTGCCGTTGAGTCTGACTCAGCGACCCTATGCACAGCAGATTGAAACACTTCCCAATTCTGTGCCAGGCACACGATCTTATTTATGTTTAAGCCCATTGTTGCAGACACTGTGTCAATCCATCTGGTGGAGGGTTTTCCTCTTTTGTGTTGACCTGCCACTCTCCCAAACATGATGTCCTTTTCCAGGGATTGACCTCTCCTAACTACATGTCCGAAATATGTAAGACGCAGTCTGGCCATTCTTGCTTCTAAGGAGCACTCTGGTTGCACTTCTTCTAAGACAGATCTGTTGGTTCTAGTCATTGAAAACCCAATTTTATCACACAAGCAATAAAGGCAAACCTGAACAAATGGGATTATATCAAACTGAAAAGCTTCTGCACAGCAGAAGAAACAGTCAACAGTGACGAGACAAGACTACAGAGGGGGAGAAAGTATTTGCAAACCACACATCTGAAGAGGGGTGAAAATCCAGCGTATATAAGGAACTCAAACAACAACAATAAAATAAATAAAAATTTGTTTAGAAATGGGCAGAAGCCAGGTGTAGTGGCACACATCCTTAGACCCACCGACTTGGGGGGTTATGGTGGAAGGATCACTTAAGTACAGAAGTTCAAGGCCAGCCTGTGCAACCTACTTGAGACCCTGTCTAAAAAAGTAAAGGCAAAAGACTTGAATATTTCCCAAAAGAAAATGTGCAAATGACCAACGAGTGTATGAAAAATTGCTCAGCCTCATTGAACATTGAGAAAATGCAAATCCAAAGCACCCTTAGATATGATGTCACCCCTGTTAGCATGGGCGTTACAAAACAACAACAACAACAACAACAACAACAACAACAAACCCTGACATGGACTTGAGAAGGGAACTCTCATAGGCTGCTGGTGGGAAAGTAAATTAGCACAGACATTATGAAAAACTGAGCTGGGATTTAGCTCAGTTGGTAGAGCACTGCACTGCAGTCTCTGAGGTCCTGAGTTCGATTCCCAGCACCACAAAAATGGGAGAAGGACCTGGCAATCCACTCCCAAAGCAATCCCAAAACAGCCACTGAAAACCCTATGAGGGTCACTAGGAGTCGGATACTGACTCGACGGCACCTAACAACAACAACAACAATTATGAAAAACAGTGTGGAGGTTCCTGAGAAAACTGAAAATACAACCGCTGTAGGATCCAGCAATCCCACTTCTGGGTAAAAATCCAAAAGAAATGAAACCATTCTATCTAAGAGACACCCGTTAGCCCATATCTACTGCAGCACTATTCACAATGCCCAATATATGGAGTCAGCTAAGGTGTCCATTGATGGATGAATGGATAAAAAATGTGGTGTATATGCACAATGGGACGTTATTCAGCAATAAGAAATGATGACATCCTGTCATTTGCAGCAATGTGGATGAAACTGGAGGATGTTATATCAAGTAATATAAGCCAGGCATAGAAAGAAATACTATAGTTTTTGCTCATTTGTAGAAACTGAAAAAGTAGAAGGTAGAATAGAGGTCACTAGAGGCCAGGAAGGGGGAATAGGGAAGGGAGGATAGAGAGAAGTTGGATAATGGGTGCCAAAATACAGTAACATGGAGGAGTTAGTACTAAGGCTCTGTAGCATAGCAGGGTGACTATAATCTACAACAACTTATCATACATTTCCATATAACTAGAGGAAAGGAGTTGGAACATTCCCAATATATAGAAATGACAATATTTGAGAAGATGGAGACACTCATTACCCTGATTTGATCATTGAGCATTGAATACTTTATCAAATTATCATACTGTACCCCATAGGTGTCAATTATAAAAAACTGAGTGGTACTGATGATGGCGTTGGCAGCTTCTATGCATTTCTAGAGCATACAGAAACCCACAGAAACTCCCTGGGCTGGCTTCCAGGGCAGCTGGTGTGACAGTTAATCTTGCTTGTCAACTTGATTGGATTGAGAGACACCTAGGAGATTAGTAAGGCACACTTCCGTACACATCGTGAGGGCATTTACAGACAGAATTAGATCACAGGGGCTCTGACTTAATTAATGCTGTAATCCATTGATGGGTTCAAAATTTGATTGACTATTGGGAGGTGGCAGAACTGTGGAAGGGGACCTGGTTATAGGGAGTAGGTCACCTCTGAAAGATCTACCTTGCTTTGGTCCCTTCCTGTCTTTCTGCTTCCTGGCCGCCATTAGGTGAGCAGCTCTGCTCCATGACGCCCTCTCCACTATGCTGCTCTGCCTCACCCCAGCCCACCATGATGGGGCCAAGGGGTCAAGACGGAAGCCTCTGAAACATGAGCCAGAAGAAATCTTCCTTTCTTTCAACTGTTTCTCATAGGTACTTGTCACAGCCACAGGAAGTCTGGCTAACACAACCAAGGGCTGGCCTGATGGGGCTACGGGTTCTTCTGAATGCAGACCTCCAGGGATGGAGCACCCACTTATACCAGACTCCCCGAGAGGAGTGCAAATACAAGCACCCAAGGGCAGAGGCACTTGCAGAGAGACCGCATGGAGGCCCGTGTGCCCTAGAATAGGTGCCGCCTCCTAGCCCCAGCCAACGCTCCCCTCGTGGGAGTGAGCACTCCTTGTGGGGACAAACGCATTTTCCTTTTTGGTCAGGAAAAGCTAGAATCTGGTATTATGTCGGATCATTACTGTTCTGGGAACTCAGGTGGGTCCAAAGGGTGGGAAAGACCTTGGTGAGATCTTCCTTACTCAGTGCAAAAAGGATCAACTGATTGGATTGAGAGACACCTAGGAGATTAGTAAGGCACACTTCCGTATACATCAGGAGGGCATTTACAGAGAGAATTAGATCACAGAGGCTCTGACTTAGTCAATGCTTCAATCACTGATGGGTTCAAAATTTGATTCGACTATTGGGAGGTGGTAGAACCATGAAAGGGGGCCTGGTTATAGGAAGTATAGGAAGTATAGGAAGTAGCTGAGAAGGCAGGGAACAAGGGAGAAAGAAAGTGAGGGGCTGTGGGGTTTTTTATTTTTATTTTTTATCTTGTAGTACAGGAGGTTGACCCCAGGGTCTCACTCAGTTGCACAGGCTGTCTCAGGCCTTGAACTTGCGATCCTCTGCCTCATCCTCCTGACCACTGAGATGACAGGTGTGAGCCACCTCACCTGGCTCCAAGGCCATGGTCTTAAGCTTCCTCGGGCTGGGGCTAAAAATCTCTGAAGTCCAAACACCTCCCGGCCCAGGAGTGGCTGAAACAGGAAGGTATTACCTGCAAGGCGAAGCACACTGAATGACCCACGACCCTGGTCGGGGGAGACAATGCTCTGGGTTGTGGGGCAGCAGAGGTGAGTGGAGCGGGCACAGCCTGGTCCTCACTGACCTACAGTGACAGGACAGGGACAGATGTGGGTCAGGCATGTGCATCAGGCAATGGGCTGAGCTCACAGGAGGGCCACACCCATCATGTGGAAAGCGGTTAGGGAAGCAGACACCTGAGTGCAGACCCAAAGGCAATGAGCCCTGCGCACACCATCAGGAGGCTGTTCCAGGCCAAAGGGGCAGCAGGTGCTAAGGCCCTGAGGTGGGCAGAGCTCAGCCCACTAAGGAATGGCCGGGGGCTAGAATGGGAGCAGGGGAAAGAATGGTCAGCCAGAAGGGTGGAGGGCTTGCAGGCTCAGTTCTCGAGGGGCCTCAAGGTCAGCAGGCCCTATGGACCCCAGCTACTTCTTGAGGTCAGGCCTATCTTATTGATGGTTGCATCCCTGGCATCTGGCATTGCAATTTTTGCCAAAAGAATGGACGGGACACAACTTCAATCCTCAGCCTCTCGAACCCCAGTGGCTGCGACTATGATTAAAGCATATGGTTCTTTTACCATCTGCTGTGTAGGCACAGCGGAAAAAGCCCAAGGCCATCCAGGGCATAGAGATGCATCTACGTCTAAGGGACTAGGGTCGTGTGCAAAGGTAAAGGAATGCTACCGGGCCCTCACATTTGGTGGGAGGCACATTTGGTGGGTCGGGCAGAATCTGAAATTCATGAGCTCCTTCTCCAGCTCCCGTGCACTTCCAAAAGAGGCCACAGGGCGACCCTGGGCTTTTGCCGGCCAATCCATGGAGCCCGGGCTTTTCCTCCGTGCTCAGAGGTCTGGGGCTGGGCTGGAGAGTGGCCCCGCCATAACAAGGAGAGGCAGGGCCGGGCCTCCAGCAGGGGAGGCCGGTGTCCTTGGCCACCTCCCCTGGACCCCCCATATCCTCTGGAAAAGACCCTCAGGAGGGTGTCTTCCCCCAGCGGGCGCCGGCAGCCTCTGCCCGGGACTTTTGCCATTGCGCATCTTTCACGCGGAGGGTGGGTGAGCCCCTCCCAAGGCGGCGAGGCGCTGTCTGCGCCCTTCAAGCCACGTTATGCTAAGCAGATGCGTGTAGAAAGCCAATCGCCCTCTCTCCACGCGAAGGTCAGCGCTGCAGCTCCAGCGCCACACGGCCCCCATCCTGCCGGCAGAGAGGCATTGCACCCGCCGGGGGCTTCTAGATCGCGTCTCTGCCCACCGTAGAGCTTCCCCTGCAGCTGCCCCCGCAGCAGCGCATGCTCGCGGCCCCTGCCCTTTAACTCTTTTTGATTCTCTCATCGCTCACTTGGGCCAAGTCAGGCCTGGACGCCCCGGGACGGTGGATTTATTTTCATCATAGATCTCCACAACGGTGGATTTATTCGCCCAGTAAATCTGAGCCACCGGCAAAAGGCAGATTGCACGTTTTAATTTATCCCAGACTGCTCTTTCCTGCTGGAGAACCAGCCCTCTCCCGATAACTTACTTGCTCTTTGCTTCCCCGGCACCAGGCTTTCTTTGCTCTTACCAACAAGAACCATATCAGCTCACAAAAATGTGAGGCCACAAGGCTGTGGGTCGGCTGCCAGCCGGGTGACCTGGGCCCCTCGCCAGTGGAGCCTCCAAAAGCTCACATTCAGCGATTCAGTGGAATGTCCCTCAGTATGTGCCAGGGTCCTGGGAGGTCACCCGGGGATCCACAGAACCTGCAAATCGGAAACCTGAAAACAGCAAGGGCCATGGCCAAGTTGGGAAGCCGGCTGCCTGGTAGCCGAGGGCTGCCTTCAGGCAGGTGTCCTGTAACCTTCTCTGTTTTCTAAAAAAACCAGAGCTAGATGCCAAGCTTTTAGGAAAGGATGAGATCCATCCGAAAATTGGGGTCCCCGGCATCTCCTGCAAAGCCGTACGACTGGCCAGCCCCAGACTGCCAATCCAATGTGGTGACCACGGCTGACTGGAGGCGCTCTGTAGACGGGGCCGATGGGCTCCGGCTTCCGCAGTGGCTGCTCTCACTCCTCATTGTCCCCCACCTGTTAGCCTGGATGACCCAGGAATACAGCTGCCAGCTTCACCATGGCTTAAGATGTCCACACTCGCCTCCAAAACCCGTGCGGGAGTGGGCAAAGGGAGAGGCACGCTGGGACAGTGCCCCACCCCTGGGTACCTGCAAACCTCCACGGAGGCTCAGCGTCACCCGGCCCCCTGCTTCGAATGGCATGGGAGACTGTGACAAGCTGAAAACCCCTCCCACCTTGTACCCAAGCCATGGCCACGGTACAGTGTGATTTGGTGGCATTCCTCAGGAATCGATGTGGCCTGTTCCTCTGGCTGGACTTGGCCTGGTGGCTTTCTCTGGCTGACCCTGCAGGCTGTAAAAGGACCACACTGGCGTTGCCCTCCTAGGCTGCCCTAAGAGAGTTAATGAGACCATGTGGAGCGGACATGAGCTGCCCCCACTGACACCCGCAGGCCAAAATAGCCACCTGGCCATGCAAGTGAGGCTGTCCGTGGCCGGTCCCCCGGCCCCCGCTTGTGCACCACAGTTCTGTGCACCTGTAGAGCCATGCATAAGGATAAAAGAGCTATGGCCCGAAGCCACTGCGCTGTGGGTGGACCGTGAGGCAGGAATTGGAAGCCGATATGCCTGGCTTGTCAAAGCAGTTTCCCCGCTCCAGAGCTTGTCAGGGGGTCCCCTCCAGGGCAGGCTCTGCCTGTAACCCTCGTACTTCCTGCTGCCGTTTCTTCTCAAGCCTGGAGCGCATGTGATTGTCAAGGACAGCGTCCGAGGGCCCAGACTCAATGCGTACTCTTTCCTCCCAGGTCCTGAGGCCCCCCTGCTCCACACATGTCCTCTGAAGAGTGAGGTCCTGCTGCCTCCCAGGGGACCCCCTCGAAGGGCATTCGTGGGGCAAAGTGTTCTACGAGCCAAGGACCAGGAGCAGCACCAGAGGGGCCCAGAGCCGGCCGGGGGCACATTCCTAGGAAAGCGGGTGAGGGCGGGTTCCCATTGTCGGATGAAGAATTTGCTGGACTTCATCAGGCTCCTCTAGCAAACAGGTTCCAGGCAGGAGGCCCAAACGCTTGTCTTGCCCTTCCTTGCCCAGTGGGAATTAGGATGCTTTTGAAGCTCTGATAACTTGAAACGCTTAACCAAAATATGTATTCCATTGTCGTCATGGTTGTCTATTGGATTGTTTTATTAAAATAGTACTTTTCTCACCTAGGAGAGCTGGGTGCCATAGCGCACGCCCGTAATCCCACTGACTCGGGAGGCAGGGGCAGAGGCAGCCTCCGCAACTTAGAGGGGGCCCCCCCTCTCAAAATAAAATGCAAGGAACGGGCCGAGGGTGCAGCTCTGTGGTAGAGCGCTTGCAAAGCATGCTCGGAGCCCTGGGTTCAACCCCCCAGGACCAAACAACCAACCAAACAAAACAATAACAACAACAACAAAAAGACAACCAGAAAGAACGAACCCAACAGAGGAGCAGTGGCGCGCCCCTGGGTATGACGGTGTTTCCAGAGGTGGCTGGACCCAGAGGC
Organism: Pedetes capensis; assembly: GCA_007922755.1. Taxonomy (NCBI): domain Eukaryota; kingdom Metazoa; phylum Chordata; class Mammalia; order Rodentia; family Pedetidae; genus Pedetes; species Pedetes capensis. Next base: position 29,685 of record VMDO01017461.1, on the reverse strand, counting down.
CTCTGGGGACAATGAAGGAATCATCCGATGGGTTCGTACCAGGAGGGACAGGGCAGGAGGCGGGGCCTGGCTGGCAGAGGCCTGTCCCTGGGGACATGTCCTTGGAGCTGGGTCTCGTGCCAGCCTTTCCTCCGTCTCCTTTTTTGTTGTGTCTTCTGTGTACCATAAAGAAGCACCCATGCTGCGTCGACCCCTGCCACGCCATCCAGCCTCTCCACGGCCCAGAATCACGGAGCCCAGTGAGCACGGACGGAACCCTCTGACGCCATGAGCCAACACAGCTGACTCCGCCCATCAATGGCTTCCACCAGGTATTAGGTCACAGCGCGCCTACCTTAGCAAAAGGTCTTTGGGGTTCTTTGCCAGTACTGGGGGCAGGCTAGGCAAGGGGCCCCACCACTGAGATGCACCCCAGCCCTTTCTTACTTTTTATCTTGAGACAGGGTCTTGCCAAGTTATGCAGGCTGCCTCTGGCCTCAAATGGGCAATCCTCCTGCCTCAGCCTCTCGAGTCGCCAGGCTTATAGGCGCCACAGCACCCAGCAACAAGATGTCTCAGGTAACTGGCTTTGATATAAAATGAACAGCAGCTGCTCTTGCCTTCCTGGCAGAGGGGCCCCCTCCAGGGAGGCAACCCTCCCCCACGCTTCTCAGTTTGGGGAGGATCTGACCTCATGTCTCTCTGACCATAGTGGCTGGAGACTGTCTGGGGGCAGCTGGTTCTTGGACTCACGCTGGGACAATTAGGGACAATTAAGAACCCCTCATAACCACCACCTGAGGAAGCAGCAGTCAAGAAATCAAGACGCATTGCTCTAGGAAAAGCTGTGGCAAAAGATTTCTTTAGAGTATTGAAAAGCAAAGATGTCACATTAAAGACGAAGGTGCGTCTGACTCATGCCATGGTATTTTCAGTGGCATCATATGGTTGTGAAAGCTGGACATTGAACAAGGGAGACAGGAAAAGAATTGATGTTTTTGAATTGTGGTGCTGGAGACGTCTATTGAATATACCATGGACTGCCAAAAGAACCAACAGATCTGTCCTAGAAGAAGTGCAACTGGAGTGCTCCTTGGAAGCAAGAATGGCCAGACTCCATCTTACATATTTCGGGCATGTAGTCAGGAGAGATCAATCCCTGGAGAAGGACATCATGTTTGGGAGAGTGGCAGGTCAACGCAAAAGAGGAAAACCCTCCACCAGATGGACTGACACAGTGTCTGCAACAATGGGCTTAAACACAAATAAGATCGTTTGCCTGGCACAGAATCGAGAGTGTTTCGATCTGCTGTACATAGGGTTGCTATGAGCCGGACTCGACTCGATGGCACCTCACAGCAACAACAAAATAACCATGAGGCTGCAAAGTAGGTAAAAGGGGCCTGGAGACTGTGAGGGCCATCTCTGGGCCCCAGTGAAAGGCCTGCCTGACTGACCAGAGATGTGGCTCCCAAAGCGTGTTTCCTGGACCAGCAACATTGGGGGCACTTGAGAACTTGTGAGGAAGTAAAATGCTTGGGGTCTACCCTACACCCACTGGGCTGGGGAAATTGGCTTTGCAAGTAATTCTGAGGCAAGTTCAAGGCTGAGAACCAAGGAACTAAAGGAAAACACAGCCAAGTGATGAAGAAACAGCTTCCCAGAGACACTGGGCGAGGGCCTGGATCCCACCATGCCTGAAGCTATACCTGTAGCCCCGAGTTTTTTATGTCCGTGAGCGATTCATTCTCCCTGGTTATTAAGCCAGTTTGAGTTGCTATTAATGAACACTGCCTGAGGTGTTATGAGACTCTGGACTTTGACACAATGGTCTTTTTCCTCACAGGTTTTCTGACGGGAGCGCTAACTGTGCTGCTGCCAGGGTCTTCTAGTCCACTCATGCTGAGGGCCTTACTTTATTTTATGGTTGGCAGTTTGTCTGGGAAAAGTGGCTCCCGTGTAGCGCTTCCCTGGAGCCCTCTGACAGCATGCACAGCAAACTTTCCACACTGAAGACGAATGTTCTTTACCCTCCATAGGACAACAGGCCTGGGAAGGGGATTGCACTGCCCCCTGAGAAGGCATATGGATAGAGGTTGGAGCAATGCAGGGCAGCAGGCCCCTCGAGAACCAGGGGCAATTGTAGCGAGAGAGGGAAATACAGCTCTCGTGGAGTTGCATCCGGTGCACAATTACTTGACATAAATTCAACTGTAGGGGCCAACAGAAAAGGGGGGAGGGGAGAAACAGCTGTCTAAGGACTGCAGGTGATGGAGGACATTCCTGGAAGGGCAGAGGAGCTAATCCGGACAGCATTTCCCTGCAGCACAACTAGACGACACATCATAGAAACTGTAGAAATCTGCTTGGGAAAGGAGATCTGTTCAGAGGCTGGAGAAATGAACAGGGCTGCGAAGCACCACAGGGCGAGGAGCAGACAGGAGCAGGAGACCGAGAGAGGTGACTTTGCCCTCAAGGTGCTGACGATTCTGATAAGAGCTGCCCCCTGCTAGGGAGCTGGACAGGGTTTGTGACAGCCTTGGGCTGCAGTCTGAGTGAGGGGGACCTGGAAATAGTGAGGAGCAGAGGATGAGGAAAAAGGCTAACAAGGTAGGCTAATTCAAATTCCTACTGAATGTACAAAACAACAGAAGCAGCAGCAGCTAGAGGGGCTGGAAAACTACACAGGGTGACAATGCATGGCAATTGCATTTGAATTGCAAGGGGGAGGGAGTGGTGGTACAGAGCTGTAATGTCCTTCCCCTGAATGGGAAGCACTAAACTTACTAATTTAAAGTAGACTCTAATAAGTCAAGAATGCATGTTGTAATCTCTGGTAATGACTAAAAGAATAATAAAAGAATGTATAACTAACAAGCTAATAGAGAAGAAAAAAGTGGAATAATATAAGGCAATCAGTTCAAAAGAAGGCAAGAAAGCAAGGTAAGAGGGGCATAAAATAGGCGGAACAAATAAAAAGCAAACAATAGATTTAAACTCAAATCTATCAGCAATTACATTAAACATAAATGGACTAAACGCTCTCATTAAAACACACAGACTATTAGAGGATAAAAATAAAAACCAATTACATGCTGCTTACAAGAGACAAACCTTAATAAAAAGATGCAGAAAGTTTTAAAGTAAAAGGATAAGAAAAAGATATGCCACATAAGCACTAACCAAAAGAAAGCTGGGTATCCATGTATGGGACAATGCAGCCGTTAAGGCCAAAAGCATTACTAGAGTGAAGAGAGATAATACGAGATGATAAAAGGCTCAGTTCACAAGGAAGATCTGAAAAGCCTAATTCTGTATGTACTGAAAAACCCAGCCACTGCCCTGGTACAAAGTAACACATGTGAGCACAGTCCCCAGATTCTGCCTGGGGCGGGTGAGTGGTGGTTCTACAGTCCTGCCTCGGGGTCTCAGGTTCCTTGTGCCTCTGGTGGGGTGAACACCCAGCTCCCTCAGGGGGTACCAGGGCTTGAAAATATGTTTTCCCTATAACCCAGGCCCTAAACAAAGCCAAGTGCTTCATCTGTGGCTCAATCAAGAAGCCATGATTGACTCTTGTGTGTTTGCTGAGAGATGATGTGTCCACATGGCTTCATCTGCACAAAACCATCCATGCTGCCCTTGAGCATCAGACTGAGGGGTTTCTAAGGGCAGCTTTGGCCCCAGTGCTTTTTGCTCCCTTTGGAGCCTAATTTCTGTGAGACACGTGGCTCTACTGTGATCTAATTTCAGTTGAGGGTGGTGATAATGCCAGAGTTTTCAACTTTCCTCTTGGCTACCGAATTCTTCAAATTTGGCTTATGCAGCAGCCAAGTATATTTCGGAGCTGCAACACTTCAAAATGAGGACTCCACTACCTCGAGCAGAAACCTCTTTCAAGAGCCATGGTGGGGGAAAATTGCTCTAAGAGCACACTGGAAGGCAGAGCACATAACCTGAGTCTCATCAGATGGGCCTAGAAGCGCGCATGTTCTTATATAAGTGCGTGCTTCTTTGCCATGGTGGTCCGGAAGCTCACAGTCACAACTGTGCCTCCATTAAGCATTTATTCATTTGCCCTTGGCTCTTTATTTTTCTACTCTTTTTTAACTTCACCCAGCTGCTGGAAGCTGGGAGAGAAACTTGGAGACTTGCCTGCCCTCATATCTCCACAGGGCGGCCCTAAGACACTTGCATCTTGTCTTTCTAGCCCCGAGATCTGCAAGACAAGAAATCTGTATTGTTTAGACCACTGAGGTTATGGCACTTTGTTTGGGCAGGCCTGGAAACTATCCCAGCATACAAGGTGATGTTAGTCCACATATGGCTTACTTTTTAAAAATATTAATAGTAATGTGCCCACATTAGCAAGCACTACAAAAAAGCTAACAAGTGACTCAAACTTGGATCTTAGGCATGTTTCTGCTGATGAGGCTGATATGCATATGTATTATGCAAATCATTTAGTTTCAGTCCCACAAGGAATAGCCAAGAGCAAAGATTCTGCATCCTAGGTTCTCAAATACTAGCTTCGCTCCTCTCCTGCTGTGTGACCTTAGATAGATTCTTTAACCTCTCTGTGTCTCAATGTCCTCTGTACTGTGATGTTGATAATTGCAGAACCTATGGCCTGAGCTGTTTGGATGATTGCTGTGCTTTAATCTCAAACATCCTCCACAGGTCATGTGTTTGAATGCTTGGTCCCCCCACCTCCCGTGCTGGTGCTGTCTTGGGAGGCTATGGAACTTGGGAAAGTGGGACCCAGCTGGTGGAAGCAGGTTGCTATGAGCAGGCCATGAGGTCTTGCCTGGGCCCCCAGTTCCTGTTGGTTTACGTCTGCTTCCCGCGGCCATGATGTGAAGAACTCCTCCACTACGGTCTCCACACGGTCTGCATGTCTCCTTGCCACAATGGGCTGAGCTTCTCTGAGCCGTGAGCCACAGTGAGCCCGTCTTTCCTCCCTCGGTTGTTCTGTTGGTGACTTTGTCACAGCGATCAGATGCAAGACCGCACACAGTGCTGAATGTGGCCAGGGACCTAGTTCGGTGCTTTGTGAGTGCCAGCTCTTAATCTTATCACGTGGGGATGGAAAAACCATGAGACAGCACATGCCTGAAAGAGGGAGGCCCCGGGCAGCTCAGTGGGGTGGCGGGGAAGGGTTCCCGGCCACCACTGCGGGGCTCCCACGTGGGAGGTTTCACGCACAGTGCAACCTCCTCTGGGTATCGTATTTTAGTGATTGGCTTTGGAGGACCTGTGTGTGTGTGTGTGTGTGTGTGTGCGTGTGTGCGTGTGTGTGTGCGCGTGTGTGTGTGTGTGCGTGTGTGCGTGTGTGTGTGTGCGTGTGCGTGTGTGTGGTGTGTGCTGGAGACGGAACCCAGGCACGTGCTCTACCTGGGAGCCACCTCCCCGCCCCTTGGAGGCCTTCTGAAATGCCACTTGGGCCTTTCACGTATGGTGAAGTCACCAGGGGCCGCGAATTCCGGAGCTGGTGACCCTGAGCAGCCATCGGTGGGGCCAACCTGGGAGGCCCCACCCGCTGCTGGAGCTGACCTGCCCTTCACCTTGTCCCATCTGCTCCTCTGCCCAGGGCCGACGGAGCCGGAGCCGACACCCACCAGAGCTTTCTGACAGCTTACAGGCTCTGACGTGCTCTGACCCCTCCAGATCACTTCATCACGATCACTGTACCATCATGACACCTCTGTGACCCCAGCAGCTGCAGCAACCTCGACTGCCAACCTGGAGCCACCTCTTTCCAGACTCTGGGCTTCTGCAAGTTGTTGCCAGGAACCAGGCTGGTGCTAAGTGGGCCCCATTGGGCAGTGGCTCCACTGGGATGTGGGACCTGTCTGGTGGCAGTTCCTGAGCCACTCACAGCTGATGCAGGATGCAGGTCAGAGGCCTGAGCCGTCCCACAGGGCCTGAGACCTGTGCGCCTTGTCCCTGCGCAGACCCCTGGGTCCCCTTTGTCAGTAACACAGACTCAGAACCTGCCCCACCCAGGTGACAAACCAGGGCCTCACACTGCTGAGCTGAGCTTTCCTCCCCCATCTCTGTAGGCTCCCACCTCCCAGCTCCGCTTTTATCTCCAGGGCCTCCATTCTCAGACAGGTGCTTAGTGGGGGAGCGAGGCAGAATGCGGATGTAATCACCTGGATCCCGCCGTGCCTGAAAGCCATCCTACCACTGGACTTCTCAGTCACGTGGGCCGACATGCCTTTTTTACATAGTTGCTATTGAAAATGACTTGACTTATACTTGTCCGGTCTTTTCCCACGGCTGGGTCGGGATTCTGGGTTTTGGAACATGCCTGGGTGGCCCCTGCCCATAGACTCTTGCCTGACCTCTTCCTGTACCCCCTGCCCATAGACTCTTGCCTGACCTCTTCCTGTACCCCTTGCCCATAGACTCTTGCCTGACCTCCTCCTGGGCCCTTCTGCCAATCGACTCTTGCCTGACCTCCTCCTGGGCCCCCTGCCCATCGACTCTTGCCTGACCTCTCCTGGGCCCCCTGCCTCCGATCACTCAGCAGACTGACCCTGCAGCCTCCATGACTGCACGGGTGGACTCCTATGCAGACACACCCTTTTGGGTCAGTTTCTCTGGAGAACCCCGACTCATACATTGGCTCAAGGTCAGCGAAGCCCTGGCCAGGAGAGTATGGGAGTGCGGCCCCCACCGCAGCACCCCATTGGAGTGCCCAGACCCAGCCAGGCTCTCCCGCTGAGGCCCCCAGCTCTTACTGGAGCATGTCCTCTCCTGGTCTGGAAACACAGCCGCAGTCTGGGGATGCGGGTTCTCGGGTTTGCTGGGAATGAAGACCTCGGCGCTGTCCTTCCGCTTGGCAGACAGGTTCCTTCCCTTTTTATTACCTGCGGGGAAGCAATTGTTTATACATCAGCTGCTGAGCGCAGGCGGAGCAGGGCATTTGGTCAGGCATTTGTTTACAGTTTACTCATTCCTTCAACAAATATTTACCACATTGCTCCATGCCAGTTTGGGACTGGGGGACCAGGACAAACAGGACAAGGTGGCTGAGAGCGACGGAGCGCCCTGCACATTTTGATGAAAAAGTGAAATAGTCTGGAACACAGGTGGGTTTTAAAATGTTAACATTTCTGAATGGGGGCGTGCCTTACAGTCAGCATGGTGGGTGGGTTTACGCAAAGTCACGGGGTAGCCAAGGGCGTCCTGGAGAAGAGGGAGCGGAATTGCTGTGCTCATGGCGCTCACAGACCGCCTGGGGCCAAGGATGGCTGAATTTGTGAGAAAGGGGGTTGCCGAGAGAAGTGGCTGGTCACAGGGTCACAGAGGAGCTCCGGCCTGGAGGACGAGGGTGCCAGGTGTGTGAGGTGGTGACCGTGGAGAGGGTCCTTGTGGGGGACTAGGGTGTTACCAGGGGCACCCAAGTGGGGCAGGCTAGGACATGGCGGCCGGACAGGGTGGAAGGAAGCTGCCCAGGAACCAGGCAGTAAAGGGCTGGGCCTTGCTGCCTGGGGGACTTTCTCCCCACGTCAGCGTTTCCAGATAGGGTGCCAGGACCCCTGGAGGTGCAGGGGTGACTCCTGATGCCAGCTGGTATATGTTTTTTGAGGGCCTTGTATGTTTTTGGTGGTGCTGGGGATCAAACCCCAGGCCACACCCCAGTCCTTTATGTGCTTCTATAACTTAACGAAGGGCTGATGTTTGGCTCAGTTGGTAGAGCGCCACTCTGAGCTCTCTGAGGCCCTTAGTTCCATCCCCAGTACCACAAAAATGGGAGAAGGAGCTGGCAATCCACTCCTGAGGCAATCCTCGAAACAATCAGCCATTGAAAATTCTACGAGGGTCGCTGAGTCAGACCCGACTCTACAGCACCTGACAACAACAACAAAAACAACAGATCTTAATGTGCTTGGGGGAAAAATGTATAACTGCCACGCTCAGCCCTGGATTTCAACTTTGCTTAGGCCAACCCTAGAATTATGAAAGAAAAGAAAGAGAAGGGGAGGGGAGGAGAAGGGGAAGGGCTTGTTCTGAGTAACAGCCCACCAGCAGCACGGGGTGGGCGCGGATATGCAGGAGCTGTGAGGAAGGTGTGTGCGGGCTCAGGTTTGAGGAACGTGGTGGAGAGCAGGATAAAGGCCCCAAGCACAGGAGAACGCTCAGGCCCTGTCCTCGGGAGCCTCCTGTCCTGGGAAAGAAGCAGACCCAGAGAGTGCTCCCCAGCGAGCCAGGTGCCGCGGGTCCCCATGCAGGACGTCCAAAGGGGGCCAGAGAAGAGTGGTCCCCGCGTGGAGGTCCCAGGGCTCCATGGGGGCTTGGGGGGTGGGGGGGCTGGCCTGCACTAACCTCTGCCACTTGGGCCTTGCTATTTGGGGACACATGTTCCTCTACCACTTTGGGGAAAAGCTGCTCCCTGGTCAGCCTGATGCCCTGGGCCGCTGTGCGAGCAGGGCCGACTGGTGCCATGGGGAGAAATGAAGGAGGGGGAGGAGCCACGAGCGTGGCCCCACACAGGCGGGAAATATGCTGCCAATAAGGGCATCAGCCAAGATTCGCTTCAGCTTCTGGAGGGCCGGAGGCTGGGCTGGCCTCAGCTGTCCTGGGGGAGAGGCTCGGGCCCATGAGGCAGGCAGAGCAGTGGCCCTCTGAGCTAGACTGTGCGTTGCTGTGGCAAAATACCGGACAGAAACAACTTGCCGGGGAGACATTTCTTTCAGCTCATGGTTTCAGGGGTTCAGCCCATCATGGTGGGGAGGGCGTGGCGGAGCAGAGCAGCTCACACATGGAGGCCAGGAAGCGGAGAGAGGGGAGACAGGCTGGGACGGGGCGAGATCGACCGAGGACACGCGCCCAGTAACCTTCCTCCAGCTAGGCCCCACCTCCCACTTTCCACTGCCTCCCAATAGTGCCATCAGTTAGGAATCCGCCAAGGGATGGGAGGTCAAAGCCCTGTGGAGCTAATCGTCTCTAGCAAAGCCCTCACAGACCCCCAGAGGTGTGCTTCATGAATCTCCTAGGCACCTCTCCATCCAGTCAAGTTGACAGTCAAGATTAACCATCACGCCCCCAAAGATGCCCATCTCTCTCTTTTTTGGGTGTGGTATTGGGGAGTTGAACCCAGGGCCTCATGCATGCTTTTGTTTGCTTTTTAGTGAGGCAGGGTCTCACTAAGTTACGGAGGCTGCCTCTGGCCTCCAACCTGTGATTCTCCTGCCTCCACTGCCCCTGCCCAAATCACTGGGATTACAGGCATGCGCCACCTCACCCTACAGATATCCGCATCTTAATCTCTGGACTCCACGTGTATGTTAGGTTATAAGTAAAATGCAATCAACATTACTAATCAGCTAACTTTAAAATACAAGATGATTGTGGCTCACCCAAGTGGGTCCAGAATAATCACAAGCGTTCTTAAAAATGGACGAGGGACAAAGTTTCAGTCTGGGCTGATGCAAATATTTCTGAAGATGAACAGTGGTAATAGTGGCAGAGCGTTTTGAGTATGTGTAACCACATCGAACTGTACTAGGAGAAAGAGGCTGAAGTGGTAATTCTATGTTGTAGATAATTTGCCGCAATAACACACACACACACACACACACACACACACACACACACACACACACACACAGGAGGGATGCAAGGGCTCTGAGGGAGCTGTAGGTGTAGAAGCAGAGGCAGAGATCCCCATTAGTTGCTGCTTTGAAGATGGAGGGAAGAGCTGAGCTAAGGAACATGGTGGGCCCGTGGAGCTGGGAAAGGCCCCAAGCCATCTTCTCTGAATCCTGCAGAAGGAACAGAGCCTCGGACACCTTGACTTTGGCCCAGGGAGACTCGCATTGTACTGTTGACCTATGGAACTGTGAGATCACAAACCTGTGTTGTTGTAAGCCAGTGAGGTTGCGTCAATTTGTTATAGCAGAAGTAGGAAGAAATATGTCCTATTATAGGGGAGAGCTCTGAGGTTCAGGCCACACAGCACAACATGGTCACAGAGCCGGAAGGTGATGGAGCTGGGGTTTGACCCAGGCTGCCTGGCTCCAAGCCCAGCCCTTAGCCACTCTGTCCCCTGGATACCTGCCCTTCCTCTCCATTAGACAGATGGCCTTCCAGAAGCAGTGACCTGGAGGTCTGCCTTGGCCATCAAATGTCTACACAAGGACATTTTCTTTCTTTCCTTTTTCTTTTTCTTCAGTACTGAGGGTTGAACCCAGGGCCTCGTGCTTGCATGCTCTGTAAGTGCTGGACCACTGAGCTGACCCTCAGCCCATTTTTTTTACTTTTTGAGACAGGGTTTCCCTAAGTTACGCAGACTGCCTCTGGTCTTGAACTTGCGATCCTCCTGCTTCGGCCTCCCGAGCCACTGGGATTACAGGAATGCGCCACCATGCCTGGCTTACAAGAACATTTTCTAGGGCACCAAAGCACCCAGCCTCTTGGTGGAACCCTAGACCCCTCCGGTCTGCATGGAGCAGGGCCTGGAATCTCCACCGACCCCTTGTACATGCTCCTTATGATGGCTCATCTTGATTGGCAGCTGGATTAGAGTGAGAGACCCCTAGCAGACAGGGAAGGCACACCTCTGGTGGGTCTTCAAGGGCATCTCCAGGGAGGACTAACTAAGGGGGTGGCCTGCCCTGAATGTAGATGACACCGTCCCATTGGCTGGGGGGTCTCGACAGAGGAAAAGGGGGAAGAGAAGAGAGCCCGGGAGCACAGGCCCTGCCTCTCTCCGCTTCCTGGCCGCGAGGAGGTGAGCTGCTCTGCCCGGCCCCAGTCTCTCCACCGTGGCCGGCTGACACCTCTGAAACCAGAGCCAAACTAAATCTTTCTTCCTTAAGTTGTTTTGCACAAGCATTTTGTCATGGTGACGAAAAGCTGACTGACTCACTTCCCACGCTCACTTGGCTCCGGCCATGCTGGCCCTCGTCCTGTCCTTGGCAAACCAAGCTCTGTCCCTCCTCAAGCTTTGTGTCTGCTGCTCCCTGCCTTCGCCTTCCTGCCTTTGTCTTCCCCAGTTCACCTGCTCAGGAAGTCGCCGCTCCCCCTAGCTGGCCCTAGCTTTAAAAATGCGCTTGGGATGGACAGAGAGGAGCAAGCAGAGACCCGGCCAGTGCGAGTCAGAGCTCAGGGCTGGGACTTGCACCTGGTGTCCCCACACCCCTGCGCCCGTCTCCTTCTTCCAGCGCCCTCCAATGGCTGCGTTCGCTCCCCTTCGCAGGGTCTGTTCTGGAGGCGGATGCTCCTGCCTGCAGGCACCCGCCCCTCCTTCAGATTTGCCAGGCACACTCCCTAGTCCCCCGGCTGGACAGGGACTGGTTCTCAGACAGCACGGGGCACACCGTGGGTCCCTGAGGTGGTTTTGGCAATGAGGTCCAGGGTTGTGCTGGAGGTTTTAGGAAAGAAAAAATTGCTTTCCGGCGGGGTCGCAAGGCGGCCACGGGGCCCTGTGAAGGCAATTTTGCCCAGGTGTGGTGGAAAGCCTGCTTGAGAGCGGAGCCGGTGTAGAGGAAGGCAGAGGAGGAAGAGGAGAGGAGAGGAGAGAGGACAGGAAGAGAAAAGAGTCTGACTATGGCTCTGGACTTTGCTGCCGTCTCAGCCAACACAGAGTGTTCTGCATAAGCCACCGCGCTAGCCAGCTGGCACCCGCTGCTGCTCAATCTCCCGCAATGCGCAGCGCCAACCCCACCGCTGCCTGCCAGACGGGCACCGTCTGGAATCTCCACATCGTTGGGAGGCCTTTGGGGGCCTTTGTCTCTGCGGTCCACGGAGACCTGCCGGAGATCCCTCCCAGGCCTGGGAGATGGTCTCTGCGGAGCTGAATTCAAACTCGTGCTGAAGTTTAAATCTGCTGATTAGGGAACGCCCCGGGATGCCAAAGGCAAAGAAGCGCCCCGCGAGGCATGGCTCACCTCTGGAATCCGGGTTGAACTCCAGCACCACGAGGGTGGCCGAGCCCCGCGGAGGGCGTCCTTCCAGCTGCTGGTCCTCGGGCACCTCCTTCTGCCCCGAGTGCCCCCAGGATGGAGGGGACTCATCTCTGGGATGGTCCCCCAGCGCTTGGTCCTCAGGCTCCGGCTCAGAGAGGATGTCCTCCTCGATAGAATCGCACTCCTCACTCGAATCGCCCTGTTGCTTCCTTTGTGGGTTTGCGCCGCGCTCCAGGCTTTGTCCCAGCTCCTGCCAAAAGCCAAGACGACGGATGAAATGCAAGGTCTGGTGCTCTGTGAAAAACTCACTTGAGAGGAGATTATTTGAACCACAGAACTGTTCCCACCAAACTAAGATTTAACAACAACTTCTCCGCCTGTGCGCTGTCGTTTCTTTGAGGATGAGAAAGCAAAGGGCAGGGAAACGGCAAGTGTCTGAGGTGGCGTTTATAGCAGTGATTGTGATGCGTGTGTCCCCGAGACGCCATTGTAGGGGGATGACTCTGAGACCGCAGTGGGGCCTGAGGTTTTACATTTCTAAGATGTGGTCCTGATATGCAGGTGCAGGGACCTCACTTTGTTTGTTTTTGTTTGTTTGTTTTTGTGGTACTAAGCGGTGAAGCCCAGGGCCTTGCACCTGCTAGGCCAGTGCTCCACCACTGAGCTGCACCCCAGTCCCTTTTCCTTTTTTTTAATTTTGAGTCAGGGTCTCACTGATGTGCTCAGGCTGCCCCTGGCCTCGAACATGCGATCCTCCTGCCTCGGCCTCCTGTGTAGCTGGGATGACAGGTGTGCGCCACCGTGCCCGGCTCAGTGACCATACTTTGAGAACAAAATCCTGAAGGTCTCCAAGTGGCCCTGAGATTCCAGCAGATGAAATGTGTCCTGCATAATGTGGGCTATTTAGCAGCATTTAGATGTCATAACATGGAGCCCTTTAACCGTCTGATCATTTTTCCGTGTTTCTCTTGTCTCCATGAGACAGTGGCCTGAGCCTTATGATCTGCTGGTATATTTATAGTGACAAGCCAAGCTGTCACCCAAACCAGGACACTTGAGAATGGGCAAAAGGGGGCACTTTGGCATTTATCCTGGGGGCCGAAAGTATGTAACTAGCCCATCTGTCAAACAGCGTGTGTGCTGAGTCCGGCTGCACCCCTAAGGCCTCCGTAGTGTCCAACACAGTTTTGAGGAAATGAGATGCAATCACTGAAGGTGGAGGACCGACCAACAAACCTATCAACTGTGGCAGCCGAATAGCAGCTCTCCAGAGGGCCCCCACCCTAACCGTAGGTACCTGTGAGCCAGCAAGGGCTCAGGAGCGAGCAACACGTAGCTGGGAGCTGGAGGGGAGGGCATTCTGCCCTGGGGGAGCAGAACCTAGCAGACTTGCGTCCTAGCGTTCTGTGGGAAGCGGCACTTGCCAACGATGAACTTGGGTATTTAGCTCGGGAGAGTTCCGAGAGAGGTGCTCAGGACACGGCCCGGTTTCTTCTTGTGCTTAGAGTAAAATGCAAGAGGGAAGAGAGGCCGAGGGGAGAGGGGCTGAGGAAAAAGGAACCAGGATTTGATGATTTGGGGGGGTTCTCTGCCTATCCAGACTGTGTTGTTATTGTTGTTAGGTGCCATTGAGTCGGGTCCAACTCATAGAGACCCTATGTACAGTAGAATGAAAAACTCCCTGACACTGTGCCACGCCCAGGACCATGTCAGTGCTTCTCTGCTAGCCATTGGGAGTGGGTTGTCAGGTTCTTCTCCCAAGCCTACGGCACCTGGTGTTCCCAGGCGGTCTCCCATCCAAGGACTAACCAGACCCGACCCCGCTTAGCTTCCGAGATCTTAGTGGATCGGATGCCACAGTGGTACAGCTGCAGGCAGCCTTCTAGGTTACTCACATGTATAACAGTCACCTACATTTCTATCTTGGCCTCACCAATGAGGAGCGCGAGTGGCAACTCCCCTTGTTAATGTGGGCATGCACACACGTGTGTAAGGGTGTTGTGCTCCCACCTGGCCACAGTGAGAATGGGGCAGCAAGACCCCTGCCCCCCGAGAGGGTACAGTGTGGTGGGGGAGACAGGCAGGCAGTGCATAAAGGAAGACAGACAGGGGCAATTCCCACCTCTTCATATTGGCTCATAATTTACTAAGCTGATGGATATTTTAAGGACTAATATTACTCATAAAAAAGAAATTTGAACTTCAGTAATTCCTCTGGTTTGAATTTGGTTTCTTTTTCTTCTGTTAAATTAATGCAAATTTAAAGGCTATTATGTCTATATTAGATTCTGTATGGCTGGTACTTTCTTCACAAAGGAAAGGAACTCGTTTGCTCATACAAAGTGAGCAACCTTAGGAACGTGGTCTTTGTGACGCCCACCTGACCTAAACCATCTGTTCCAAGGGCAGAGGGGAGCAGAGCTCAGATGCAACACTCGCTTGGGAGAGAAAGGCATTCAGAACCTTTCTGTCTGCAGAGGAGAGCCGGAGTGGGTGGCTCTGAAAGCCAATCCACCCACACTTCAAAGGGGGACCAGGCTGAGGGATCTACCAGAGGCTTTGAAGTTGTTGCCCAGAGATTTCTCTGTGAAAACTTCCTTCACAGCTTTGCTTTACATCCTTATAATATTCAATTTCAGTGTGCAGTGCTTCAAATGCTAAGTTCAAGCCCTTTGCAGAAAGCCCTCTGTGTGGCAATAAGGCTGCTGACCATGCAGGTGCGGAGCCCATGTCTGGGGTCTGCCCACAAATCTGCCTCCCCAGGGAGAGCCGGGCACGGGACGAAGAGACAGATGCTAAAGACTTAAGGTAGCTGCTAAGATGCAGCAAGAGCTCAGCGGCTGGGGCGTTCATGCCTTGTGAGCCCGATCTGCCTCTTCCTGCTGGGCTGGGAAAAGAACGAAACAGGGCAGGTCATCAAGTGCCACGTTTTTGCAATAACAGTAACAATAACTACGGCAAGTAACAACAATGTTGTTGTTAGGTGCCCGCAGGTCTGGTCCAACTCATATCAACCCTATGTACAACAGAAGGAAACATTCTATGACACTGCACCAGGCACACAATCTTTCTATGTTTAAGCCCACTGCTGCAGACAATGTGTCAATCCATCTAGTTGAAGGTCTTCCTGGTTTTTGTTGACCTGCCACTCTCCCAAACATGATGTCCTTCTCCCGGGACTGGTCTCTCCTGACATGTCCAAAACACGTAAATAGCAACTACCAATTGCTAAGCTGCGGCTGTGCATCAGGCATTGAGCTGTCTCTCCGTGGACCTGATCTCTTCTCAGCTTTCCGACATCCCAGTGCCGTGGGGCTCATCTTACTGGGCCAGAGGGATGAAGGACAAGTCCAGGGTCACGGAGCTAGTGATGGCAGAGCCAGGCTTTGGATGAATGACTGGCAGATTCCAAAGCCCAGCCTCTTAACCACATGACCACACTGATTCCCTGCCTGGTACCAATGGGGGAAGCCAGGGGTCCCTAGAGAGGATGAAGCCAGGTGCTGGGTCCCTGTCCACTGCCTGGCAGGGAACTGGTGAAAGGTGTTCAGCACTGCTCTGGACACAAAGCTGCCTGAGGCTACTAACTGTGTCAAACAAAGTGCCACGCATTAGCCGAGGAAGCATTAAACCTCTAACTGTGCTTACAAAGTGAAACGAAGCAGACCTGCGTTCTGGGCCTTGGCCTGATTCCAGCCACCAGGGGCGCCAGGTGAGCTCCTGAACCTCAAGCCCCCACTTGTCACATGGCCACATGTGCCCTGGCTGCCTGATGGAGTGGTGAAACGGACACAGGGAGAAAACAGTTACAAACGAGCGTTTTGTGATTACTTTCACTGAGCCCAAATTTGCATGGAAAACTTTAAATTGAGATGACAGCGTATGCATCTTTATCTCCAGACCCCACTGGATTTGGACGCTTAGACCGGGAGACCACAGTCCATATTGGAAGGCAGCCCTAAGAGGAAGCAGCAGCCTCTGGGGTGGAGGTCACAGACGTGCCCCGAGGAAGGCCAAGTCCCCCCACCCCCCAACACTCTCTGCCTCCAGCAATCTCTCGCACCTGGCCAGCAGGTGTCTAGAATTGGAATTTGAGGACCTCTAGCTAGTATGTGGGCTGGAATTTAGCTCAGTGGGTAGAGGGCTGCGCTGCAGTCTCGGAGGTCCCGAGTTCGATTCCCAGCACCACAAAAATGGGAGAAGGACCTGGCAATCCACTCTCGGGGCAATCCTGAAACAGTCAGCCATTGAAAACCCTATGAGGGTCGCTATGAGTCGGATACCGACTCGATGGCACCTAACAACAGCAACAACAGCTGGTATACACCATTGGTCGCAATAATTCCACAGGCTCTGATAGCCTTATATGAGGCATTTTACACATTAGCATTACCTACCTCGCCCATGAAGGCGTTTTACCCTGCACTGGAAGGTTATTTGACTCATTTGTTCTTCTTATTCATTCATTTATTCAACAAATATTTTTTGCTGAAAATATCGGTCCCAACTGCATGTGGTGGTGGTGTAAGCCTGTCATTCCATGGACTCGGGAGGTGAAGGCAGGAGGATCTTGAGTTTGAGGCCAGAGGCGGCCTGAATAACTCAGCGAGACTCTGACTCAAGATAAAAAAATAAATAAATAAATGGGCTGGGGGTGCAGCTCACTGGTATGTGCAAGGCCCTGGGTTTAGCCCCCCAGTACCACAAACAAACAAACCAAAAAACAAAAAGAAAAGAACAGGAAAAAAAGAAGAAAAAAAAGAGAAAAGAAAATCACTGTCGCCCAGACACACAGACTGGCAGCTGAATGCTAGGGAGAGAGTGGTGGACAAGATAGGCGGGCTCTTATTCTCATGGCATTTATGATGTGGCACCAAACACGACTGTCCATAAGGGGTCCCATGTGAAATGACGGCAGCACCTAAGGCCTGTCAGCCCACATCTCAAGCCCAGTGGCTCCTGGGTCACAAATTCCTCATAATACAGGGCTTGTGCCCTAGCTTTGGGATTCATTCTTTGTGTGTGTGTGTGTGTGTGTGTGGTACTGGGGGTGAATCCTGGGGCCTCATGCCTGCATGCTTTGCAAGTGCTGGACCACTGACCTGCACCCCCAGCCCTTTTTATTTTTTTCCTTACTTTCTGAGACAGGGTCTCACTAAATTACGCAGACTTCCTCTGGTCTCGAACTTGAGATCCTCCTGGCTCTGCCTCCCAAGCCGCTGGGATTACAGGCGTGCACCACCACGTCCAGCTTGAGATTCATTCTGAATCTACTTATGGAGATGGAACCCTCTTGCATGTGCTAAGCAAGTGCTCTATCACTGAATTACATCTCCTGCCCTTGGTCTTATGAGTCAGGGTCTCACAGAACCCCAGCTGACTTTGAACTTGCTCTGTGGTCGGGGCTGGCCTCAAATGTGCAATCCTCCTGCCTCGGCCTCCCAAGTGCTGGGGTTGTGGTGTGTGCTGCCATGCTTGGCTGCATTCTGCATATTTTTAAAATCACATTCTCCTACATCAATTTCCATAGACACACGGCTAAGAAAGCTTGGTTTACACATGTGCTTTGCATATTTTACAACGTTTTTGGTTTTCTGATACCTTTTGCTGAACCCTTTTAACACCGGGTTTTTCTTTTACCAATTTTCCTTTAAAGCTAAATGTATTTAGGAAGCACCCAGAAATTCAGCCTCTAAAGTCCACCCTGAAGGCAAACCCAACCCCAGTCTTAGGGGATGGAGCGGTGGGAGAGAAAAGCAGGGCTTCGGGAGGCAAATGGGCACAGGGTCCTCTGGAGCCTGAGCAGACCCCTCAGCCCCACCGTCTCAGCCCCCTCGCTTGGGCGTGTCCAGAGCAGAGTGCCTGCCCAGGGTGCATGGGGCTGCATTCAGAGGCGAGGTCAGGTGAGCAGAAGCCCTGGGCCTTCACTGCAGACGCTGCTTCCAGTGCTGCCTATCAAACAAGTGGCAGCAGAGACACTCACCACAGGCTGGCGCCATGGGGTGGGAGGCCCGACAGAAGGGCAGAACAGTGCCCGAGGAGGTCATCCTGCAAGGTGGGCTGGGGGCTTCTATGCCTGGAAGCTTCCAGAAGCCCAACCTGTAACCGCCATGATTGCACTACATCAAACAGGACAAGCTGAGGCAGGGGGAAGCTGAGGCAGGGGGATTCCCAAACACAGAGACGAGCAGAAGATTGAGAATGACTGAATCTTAGGGGGAAATCCACACCCAGAAAGATGAGTACCAAATTTGTTGTTGTTAGGTGCTGTCAAGTAGGTATCTGACTCATAATGACCCTATGTACAACAGGCAACACACTATTGTCAGTACTTCTCTGCTGTTCATAGGGTTTTCAATGGTGGATTGATTTTTGAGAGTGGGTTGCTAGGTCCTTCTTCCAAGATCAAATTTAGTTAGCTTAATTTTTTTTAAAAAATGAATGAATACTCAATGAAAGAGAGTTTAATAGTACAGACAGAAGACAACTTTAGAATAGAGAAAATTAACACCCCTGGGCCTGCAGCCGCAGTACTGTGGCGTCTGATCCTGTCAGATCTCAGAAGCTAAGCAGGGTCAGGCCTGGTTAGTATTTAGATGGGAGACCGCGAGGGAACACCAGGTGCTGTAGGCTTGGGAGAAGGATCTGGCAACCCACTCCCCAAAAACAATCAGCTACTGAAAACCCTATGAATAGCAAATAAGCACTGACAATAGTGTTTTGCCTGCTATATGTAGGGTTGCTTATGAGTCAAAGAACAACTCGATGGCGCCTAACAACATCATCCCTGGAGAGATAAAACATCCCTTAAGAGGATGTTTTATCTATGAAAAAGAAACAGGTAGAGATGCTAAATTTTATCATTAACATTTTTAGAGAAATAAATAAAGTAGCAAAGAGTGACCAGGTATGCTAGAAAATCATGCCAAGTGATTTCACAAGAACCGAGTACAAAAACAACGAAAAGGAAGACATGAAGGAAAAAGTAAGAGACTTGACGGATAGGTCTGGACAAACATTGGTCCCACAGAAGCTCCAGAAGACAGAACAGACACGATGGAAGAGAACAACTGGTCATAATAACAAATGAAATAAACCTTCTGGTGTTAGAGAAAGACACAGATCAAAAGGCCACCATGGGACAGAGATGCTGATACCAACGTACTCGCATTACTCTAGGAAAAAATCTTGATTCAACCACACACAAAATGACAGAGATTTGAGCAAAGCTAGAGAAATACGAGGGAAAACTGAGAAGCTCACAGAAATTGACCTGATCAAATAGACAAAAAATAAGAAGAGATTTATGGTGGTCTGCTAATGAGCACTTCCAGGGAGTCTTACTGAAAAGGCAAAGTCAGAGGACTCCACGTCCCCTCCAGATCCAGGTCTTTGTCTTTGTGGTATGACACGAGGATTTGCATTTTTAATAAGTAGCCTAGATCAGGGGTCCCCAACCTCTGGGCCATACACCAGTACCAATGTGAGTGGTGGGCAAGCAAGCAAAATTCATCTGTATTTACACAATAAAGGTAATTCGCTTGACTCATCCTGAAACCAGCCCCCTCGCCCAGATCCGTGGAGAAATTTTCTTCCATAAAACCAGTCCCTGGTGCCAAAAAGGTTGGGGACCACTGGACCAGATGATTCTGATAAATTTGGGACCAAACTTTAAGAATCACCAAGTTAAATAAAATTATTAATACCATGATTTAAGAGATATATTGAGAACTTTGTACCAAAAACAGACTGGTTATTATTTTTAAATACCATAGAACATTCACAAAATGAACCAGTAGGCCAGAAACAAAACCTCAGTAGCTTCCAAAAAGCAGAAATCAAATATGTCATTCTTTAATCGTAATGTGGTAAAATTAGAAATTTACTCAAAAGGGTAGCAAACAGCCAAAAACAGACGAACAAAAAACTATTTGCTTAGAATTTTTTTTTTTTAAAGCTTCAAAATAAGAGGGAAAAAAACACTGTCACAAATTTGCCTGCAGCCATACCACCTTCGCACCTGATCCTGTCAGATCTGGGAAGGTAAGTAGGGTGGGGCCTGGTTAGTCCTTGGATGGGAGACTACCTGGGAACGCCAGGTGCTGTAGGCTTGGGAGAAGGACCCAGCAACCCACTCCCAAAAATCAATCAGCCATTGAAAACCCTGTGCATAGCAGAGAAGCACTGACAATAGTGTTTCATTTGTATGTAGGGTTGCTATGAGTTGGACTCGATGGCACCTAACAACAACAACATGTCACATATTTATTAGAAAGAAATGAAAATGAAAGCACTACATAGTAAAATTTCTGGGATGAAGAAAAAGCTGTATTCACAGGGAAATTTTTAGCCTTAAACTGACATATTAGAAAATAAGACTGAAAATAAATAAATAAAATGTATAACTTAAGAAGCTAGGTTATAGATGTAGGGGTGGAGGAAAACCCAAAAAATAAAATAAACCAAAAACTTCAGGGAAAGAATAAGATAAAAAGCAGAAATGAATTGAAATAGAAAACACCAAATATATAAATAAATGAATGGGTAACTAAGGCATATATGCTCAATAGAACTGAAAGCTGGAGATAGTTTGGCTGGATAGGAGAGAGCTTTTCATATTTTATTCAGTTCACTTTCAGATCATTTCAATCTTTTAAATATGAAAGCACTTATATATTGGGTGCTACATAAAATGATAGGAAATCATGTGAAATACCTAAGAAACGCTAAGCAGGCTATAAATTGAGACATACAGAGGTTATTTATTCTAATATTGACTTGGAGGTCATTCCTTATTTTTGGGAAGATTGAAAAAAGTGCTTGAGTGAGACAGAGTCCTTCATTTGCAGATAGAGCGACGGGGTAAAGAGATCCCTATGCACCTCCCTCCTGGATCTGCATCTCCTGGGCGCTTAGCTTCACTGCACATGAATGGTTCATGAATGGTTCACTGCATCATCGCTGCCCTGCTGGCCTGGTGCTGCTTAACCTGCGTGCCCAGGGCCCTGTCTCACACACCAGCCAGCCGGTCCTTGGCTCTGCGCTTGTGGCTGGGCTGCCCTGGCTGCCCCTCAGGGTTCTGAGTACTGGAGAGGCCAATTCAAGTACCACTGGGAAAGAGAAAGTCATCTTCCTCCTCTCTAGGTGGACACTGACAAAGCATTCACTGTCAAACCGGAAGTTGCAAGCTGGTGTCCTGAGGGCCAGGCCTGGCCAGCAGATAGATTTTGTTTGGCCCATAGGAAACTGTGAATGAATTACCAACATTAAAATATTTGGAAAAGCTGGGCACGGTGGTGCACGCCTGTAATTCCAAACGACTCGGGAGGTAGAGGCAGGAGGATCGAAAGTTTGAGACCAGGGGCAGCCTGTGTAATTTAGCGAGACCCTATCTCAAAATGGGTGTGTGTGGGGGTGCAGCTCAGTGGTCCAGCACTTGCAAAGCATGCAAGCTCAAGGCCCTGGGTTCAACCTCTAGTACCGCAAAGAAAAAAAAAAATTTGGAGAGCTGGGTGCCTTGGTGCACACCTCCTATCCCAGCTCCTGGGGAGGCTGAGGCAGGACAATTGCAAGTTCAAGGCCAAAGGTGCACTGTGCAACCTAATGAGTCCGTGTCTTAAAATAAAAAAAAATTTTTAAAGGGGCTGGGGGCATGGCTCAGAGGCAGAGCGCACATGTACCATGCACAGGACCCTGGATCCAACCCAGCACTGAAAAAAAAATTGAGGAGAAATCAAACACAAAGAAACCCCGAGCCAGGTGCGGTGGCACACACCTGTAATTCCAGCGGCTCGAGAGGTGGAGGCAGAGGGATCGCAGGTTCGAGACCAGAGGCAATCTGTGTAACTTAGCAAGACCCTGTCTCAAAAAGTAAAAAATGGGCTGAGAGTGCAGCTCAGTGGTCCCACACTTGCAGAGCATGCAGG
The DNA here is from genome assembly GCA_007922755.1 of Pedetes capensis. Taxonomy (NCBI): domain Eukaryota; kingdom Metazoa; phylum Chordata; class Mammalia; order Rodentia; family Pedetidae; genus Pedetes; species Pedetes capensis. The sequence continues at coordinate 7,865 of VMDO01017461.1, read as the reverse complement.
TGCGAGGCCCTGGGCTCAACCCCCAGTACCGCAAAAAAAAAAAAAAAGCAACCCCCGATGCCTGGCTTCTCCAAAGACTGGAGAGCCTGATACCACTAGGCTTGCATCCTCATGGGGTCAGTGGCCCTGACTGTCCTTGAAAGTCCCCACCCCTCCATTCCATGCCCGGGCTTGGAGGCCAAGCCCCACTGCCTGCCCCGCTCACGTGACTGGAATTAGCACCACGTGCCAGAAACCCCAGTGTTTCAGGATCCAAACTACATCTCCCCACCCGACATCTCCCTCATCTCCCCACATGGTGCAAGAACCCTGCCAGTCTATGCATCCTGATTCCACATTTGGAGGGCACCATCACCACGATGATCCCACAGTAACGCCATGACTGAACTTGGCCGGCGTGGGCTGGCCGTGTGCCTCGTGACACCTGTACCACGCCCTCGTGCCCACCCCGGTGATTCAATCATTCAATTAGTGAATTTGCCTGCTTATTGAGGACTTGTTTGTAAACTAACTCTATGCCGGGTGTTTTTCTAAGGGCCAGAGCCACGGTGAGCAGCCAGACAGAGCTGCGACCCAAAACGCGGAGGCGCGACTCGAGCGAGCTGTGGAAAGAGCCTTGGGCTGAGCCAGGCCACTCTGAGCCCCACGGATCCTCAGTTCTATGGAGTCTGCAATACAGGAAGAGGTTTCCCTGTAAACTTCACCTGGGATCCATAGTTTCAGAGCTGGCAGGAACAGGAAGAGGACGAATCCTCCCCTTCTGGGAGGCAAAAATGAGGCTCGAAAGGAGAGCAGCTCATCCAAAGGCCCTGAGGTCCACGGAAAAGTCTACCTGCCCACCCCAGGCTGATGTCTCAGGCACGTGCTCTTTGGCCTCCCTAGGACAGGAATCTCAAGCTGCCACCTCTTCAGAAGATGGAGAAATTCAAGGTGAGTCCCAGGGGCAGGGGGCGTTGTGGGGGACAGGGCAAACCAGAGGCGCCTGCTCAGAACGGAAGCTTTCTACTTCAGAATGAAATAGCTGCGGTGACCACCACGGCAGAGCTGACGGGCCACCAAACCCAGCGTGAGCTGGAGCTGCCCCTGCAGTCAGGGTCACCCCCAGTCACCACTGCAGTGACGCCCTCAGCCCCAACTTCAGTGTGTTTGGTTCAAGTCATAGCTAGGAAAGTCTTTCCTACAGACTTCCATCTGCTCTGCACTGTTTTTTTTTTCCCCAAGGTTGAGTTGTATTTTGAACGTTACCAAAGTGGAAAATAATAATATGAAGCGTATCTATTCATTTTCATTATATATGGTTGTCAGGTGCCGTTGAGCTGCTGTCTGACTAACTCATAGCAACCCTACGTACAATAGGCAAACCAGTATTGTCAGTGCTTCTCTGCTATTCATAGAGTTTTCCATGGCTGATTGTTCTAGGAGTGGGTTGCCGGGTCCTTCTCCCAAGCCTACAGCACCTGGTGTTCCCAGGTGGTCTCACATCCAAAGACTAACCAGGCCCGACCCTGCTTAGCTTCTGAGATCTGACGGAATTAGACGTGACAGTGGTATTGCTGTAGGCTTTCATTATATAGTAACAGGATCACAACACAAAATTCAATTTCTATTTCTCAAAAAAACTCTTTAGTAAAAAAAAAAATCTAGGTAAATTAATTTTATATAAAAATATATGTATATATACATTAAAAAAATATAATTCAAGCATGTCCAACCTACAGCCTGCAGGCCACAGGTGGCCCAGAACAGCTAGTAATGTGGCCCCACAAAATCTTTTAACATCATGTGCCTTTTAGGATTTATTTTCTTTGTGACCTCCCTTATTATACAAATGCACTTACCATATTATATAATTCACATGTGGCCTAAGACAGTTCCTCTTTACTCAATGTGGCCCAGGGAAGCCAAAAAGTTGGACACTCCTGGAATTAATTAATTTTTGTGGGTTTTTTTTGGTGCTGGGGATCGAACCCAGGACCTTATACCATGCCAAGCACACGCTCTATCACTGCACTGCATCCAAACAAACTTCTGACGCTGTGCAAGCCACACTTCCTGTCCTCAGGACACCAACACCCCATCTGGCCAAAGCTCACCACATACTGCAGCCTCGGAGCAGAGAGGGAGAGCTCTCGTTGGGGCGGAACATTCTAGTCCTACAGAGCGCTGCCAGGGTCACCTGTCCCCAGCTCCCTTCCTGTCCTGAGGGTTTGTTACTGTCCTTCCTCATCTCTCCTGAGAACCCCTTTCTTAGACTCGTTACCCAATCCCCTTTTCACAAGTAGCTTGCTACCCTGCGTGGGCCAATCTAAGTTCAGACAAACGACTGGTGTGAGCCCCTCCCACTGTGGTTTTACACCTTTAATCCTAGCATGTGGGAGGCTGAGGTAGGAGGACTGGGAGTTCGAGGCCAGGCTGGGTTACACAGAGAGACAGCGTCTCAAACAAATAAGTTAAATAAAACTTGTTTGAAGTCGGTAAGGCCTCCATGTCAACGTTCAGTCTGCTCCCGTTCCTGTCTCCCCGGCTGACACTCTGATAAGCACAAATATACTTTCTCCTTAGCTACTTTGTGCCTCAGTTTCTCTTGTCGTTGTTAGGTGCCATTGAGTCGGTATCCGACTCATAGCGACCCTGCGTACAACAGGTGAAGCACTATTGACAGTGCTTCTCTGCTATTCATAGGGTTTTCAATGGCAGATTGATTTTGGGGAGTGGGTTGCTGGGTCCTTCTCCCAAGCCTACAGTATCTGGTGTTCCCAGACGGTCTCCCATCCAAGTACTAACCAGGCCGACCCTGCTTAGCTTCCGAGATCTGACAGGATTGGATGCCACAGGGCTACAGCTGCAGGCCATAATATCATTACAGATATAATAAAGTCCATCCTGAAATCTGTTAATTCCTCCCAACTATCCTCCCTAAATTCAGCAATTCCTCCCCTGCAGGGCCTCGAATTGTGTCTTTGTGACACCTCCTGACAGTCTGTTTATCTGGAGCAGTCTCCCGGCCTCTCTTTGTCTCTCCTGCCACTGATGCTTTTGAAGACCCCAGGCCAGCTACTTGGCAGACTGTCCTTCCATTTGGGTTTGTCTGGTTGTTTCCTCATTTGATTTTGTTCTTGAAAAAACATTTTCCCCCGACATTCTCAGCTGTGGGTCCTCTAGGACATACTTGGCTGAGGCGAGCTTCTCCCTCTCATTGTTTAAGACGCTATTAAGCATAACTGATGGACGGCCACCTCTGAACACCTTGTTCCCGGCGCAACATCAATCATATTCACAACAGACCGTGGCACATTCTGAAGCAGATACAGCCGGCACGACTTCCATCTGTGAGTGTTCATCACAGAGCAGAGTCATGGCACCAAGTGCCCAGTTGGGCGTCTGGGAGGCCTGGCTGGAGATGCCATTTCCCTCCTCCTCACTTCCTCTAACTGCAGCATGGGAGTGAAAACCCCTAGCGCTTCCCCCGCAGGGTGAATGTGGGGCCGGCTGGGATACCTCACCGTGGTGCTCAGCACTAGGTGCTCATTTAACACGACCTCAAGGTCTTCTAAAAACACAGGTGGGTCAAATCTCGCAGGTGGTGTTCAACATCTTTTGGTGGGTGGCCCAGAGGATCCCCCCAACTCGCTACTGTTTTTTTTTTTTTTTTTTTTTTTTTGTGTGTGTGTGTGTGTGTGTTACTAGGGGTTGAACCCAGGGCCTCGTGCTTGTATGCTTTGCAAGTGCTGGACCACTGAGTTGCACTTCCAGCCCATTTTTTTTTTTACTTTTTGAGACAAGGTCTCGATAAATTACGCAGACTACTTCTGGTCTCAAACTAGCAATCCTCCCACCTCTGCCTCCGGAGCTGCTGGGATTATAGGCCTGCGCCACCACGCGTGGCTCGTTACTGTTTTTGTTTGCTTGTTTGTTTGAGACAGGGTTTTAGTATGCAGCCCAGGCTGGCCTCAAACTCGCCATCCTCCTGCCTCAGCCTCCCAAGTGCTGGACTGCAGATAGGCACCACCGCTCCTGGCTCAGAGGTTTTTCTTTAAGGCAAAATGCTGATGTCGACTGTGTTGCTTTCACAGAATTGCTCGTGGGCCTGACTGTGGCCCTGCTGCTGGCCTGGAAAAAAGACCCTGGGCCACCGTGGCCCGATGCTGACAACTGATCTTACCATGGCATCCTGAACTGGTAGGAGGATCCTCTCCTGGTCTGTGCCGCGTGCAGGGTCAGTTTGTCCCGGTGCCTTCAGAGAGGGGAAGTCAAGGTCCCAGGACTCGGTGCTGCCGGGAGACTCAGCGACCTAGGGGCAAGCACAGAGACCAGGGCGTGGTCAGGGCAGCTCACTGTCCCCGAGGACGTGCTGGCGCCTGCTTCCTCCGGGGTCTCCCTGCCCCCTGTCTCTCCTGCCCTGCTGATCCAATCTCGCAGACACCCAGTCGGCCCTCGGACAGGACCACACTCAGGCCCAGCTCCCCAAGGCTGCCCTGAGCTGCTGAGCCACAGGAGGGCTGAGTTACCAGTGTGGAAAAAAATATAAATGGAGCCACTCGCCTGTAAATGGAAATGATATGGTCCCACGTGCCACGGATGGCAAACACAACGGAGACCTGGTACTTCGCTGGAACTCTCTGGAAAGATGTACCTTCTATTCACCAGAGTTGCAACACTGCTCAGAACCTTATGACAGCTTCCTGCCTGGCATAAGGAAGATCCCACATCCTTACCATGGCCCCCAAACCCTGTGCAATCTGAAATACAGCTGCTTCTCTGACCTCATGCCTCTTCCTCCCTCACTCCTTACTGGCTCCCTGCCTCAGGGCCTTTGCACCTGCTGCTACAGTTGCCTAAGATGCTCCAGTCCACTTGGCTCACTCCCTCACTTCCTTGAAGACTCTAAATATCACCTCATCAAAGGGAAATTCCTGTGCACCTCCCATATGAAATGGCTACGCTATGCTTCATTTTCCACAAGCTCTATTTCCTCGTGACGTATTATATACCTGTCTGGTGTTTACTTTTTTTCTTTAGAGATACTGGGGAGTTGAACTCAGGGCCTCAAGCATGCTTTTGCCAGTGCCCCACCACTGAAATGCATCCCTAGCCCATTTTTTAGTTCTGTTTTTGAGACAGGGTCTCACTAAATTATGCAGGCTGCCTTTGGTCTTGAACTTACGATCCTCCTGTCTCTGCCTCCTGAGTCCCTGGGATGACAGGTGTGCCCCACTGCACCCGGCAGTTATTTACCACCTGCTTTTCTTTCAGTGTCTGGGCCCTTGTGGCCCTTGGCACACGTGTGTCTACGGGAGACAACTGCTCTCTAGCTCCAGGGATTGTCGGTGGGTAAGAATGTGGGCCCGTAACCTTCCAGTTTTTAGAAAGAAACTGCAGTTTGGATTGTCACAAGGACTTCCCGAGCTGCAGTAACTCAAATCCTTTCCACGCTCCTCGAGAGGCATGGAGCGGAGGCCAGCAGCACATGGCTGCAGCAGGCCGGGCTGTGAACCGGGAGCCGCCAGGAAGCTCAGTTCACAGGCGATGTGAGAGGAGGCAGGGGCTGGCAGCTTCCACACAAGGGTCAGGCGCTAAGCACCTGGGTTCCCTTTCGCTGCATTTCGGCCACGCCTGCCCACAGTGTGAAGGGTGGAGCATGGCAAGCCAGGCACCTTTCTCTGTTCTTCCTCCCCCTGCTCAGATCACATCTCTGAATTCTTCTGCCTTTGCAGGAGACTGGCGTTGCCGTTTTCCTCTCTCCCTTGGCAAGAAAATAACTCCAAGGGGAAATTGCCTGTGAAGCCTTCTGGAGAGCCCCCTCAAGATGGGGAGAAAAGGGAAAGAATGAAATACAATCAGGTGCTCACAGTGGAGAAAATTAAGCACTGGAGGAGCATGGGCTGCATGGATCAGGAGCATGTGCCTGAGGAGTGCTCATGGCACCTAACAGCCCCAAGGGGTGCAGCAGCCGGCCTCAGCGTCGCAGGTTGCTGCTTGGGAGCTTAAGGAGGAAGAACTACGGTTCATTTAACGAGAGTTGTCCAATGCTTGACCAAAAGCACACGGCCACGGCCTCTGGCTTGAAGGACACAAAGGCATTCTGCGACATGGGGGTGGGGCAGGGGCTCTGGCAGGCTGAAATCTGTTCAAACCCAGCTAAGAGAAACTGAGGGCTTGTTTTGTACTGACTGATCCTGAGCAGTGGCCTGTCTGGTGGGTTCAAAGGCAAATTGTGAGCCAAGCATCGGAGTGCATGCCTGTAATCCCAGCCCTGGGGAGGAGGGGGCAGGAGGATCGTGAGTTCGAGGCCAGCCTGGGCTATGTAGTGAGACTTTGTCTCAAAACCCCAAAACAAACACAAGTGAAACAAAACCAAAACAAAATAAAAAATAAAAATAACAAAAAAAGGAAATGGGGGGCCATGTTTTAAGGGCAATGAAGTTCACAAAATTTGCCCCCTGTTTAATCCCCATTATGCCCTGGGTAAGGACACAAGGTCATTGACTAGGTCACTAAGTGGAAAAGGACATTTCCCCGCCCCCGGAAGACACACATTTCCCATTAATATCCAGCCTCATCTGAGACCAGGGGTGAGGCAGGGCGACCCCTCGCACCTGCCCCCACTTTCTGATCAGACACAGAGGCGCCAACACGCGACAGGAGCCAGAGAGAATTCTCCTGGAAGCCATTCTCTCCAAGTCATCTGGATTTCATACAGAGGTGCCACTCGGAAGGAAGGCTCTGCCCTTGGAGTGGGGACTGCAGGTCTCTAGATGGACCCACAAAGGCCACTCTGGAAATTGGGGTGGGGCCGGCTTCTCCACATGGCCTTGACCTGCCACCTCTCCAGAGATTTGCATATACATAACCTAGAAAGGACTCCCTCGCTCATTCCTTTCAATGACAAAAGCAACCTTAGAATAAATCCCACCTACCCATTGCCGCCGGGCCAGCCCAGCCTAGCCCTGTGGCCCCTCCGCACCATGACTGCTGCATGCTTCGGATCAAGCCCAGCTTCCGGCCCTCTGCACTGGCTGTTCCCTCTGCCCAGAATGCTTTGCCCATGACCCCCGGCCAAGGTGCAGCTGCCACCCCTCAGGTTCCAGGGGAGAGGCCTCCCGGAGAGAGGTTGCCTGCCTGACAGCGATCTCTTCCCCACACCCCATTGGTGTCCCATCTCCCTCTTCCGTTTCCTTCGGGGACCTCATCCACACCTGAAACGACCCCCTTATTTAGCCCTGCTCTTTCCTTCTGGTGTCCACCCTTGGGAACGTAAGTGGCTTATGTCTACCTCTGGTTTATTTCTACGTCTCCAGCGCCAGGCCAGAGCCTGAGGTTCAATAATGGCTGCTCTGCAAAGGCGTGTGGAAGGGAGGACCTGGATGTCGCGGGATGTCCCAGATAAGATGGCAACTTCAGGAAGGGACATGAGACACCCCTCTGTCAGTGTCCTCAGCTGTGGCTGTGATGTGGACTCTTGAGCTGCAGCTATGGGGACCCCTGGGAGTTCTCTACCCCAGGGTCCCAGTGATATCCAGCACGTCTCCCAGGTCTTGGCACGCGCTGGGTGTCACTAGCTGGCCTGGCTTCTTCTCTCTACCCTTCAACTCTCCCAGCTCTCCAGTGCTGAGAGCCCAGGGCAAACGTCACTCCTAGAAAGGCTCTGCCCACACCCCGCCTGTCCCCGCCAGGCTCGCTTAGGCTCTCAGCTCCTTCTTGCCATAGAGGGCCTGGACGACAGCTCGTGTCGGGGACCAGCCAGACTGCCCTCGGCCGCTGGGCGCCTAGCACCTGTTCTGTGTGTGCATCAAAGTGCATGGGATGGGCCGGGCGTGGTGGCGCACGCCTGTAATCCCAGCGGCTCGGGAGGCGGAGGGGGGAGG
>VMDO01017460.1:0-44832 GCA_007922755.1 Pedetes capensis | reverse complement strand
ACGCATTGCTCTAGGAAAAGCTGTGGCAAAAGATCTCTTTAGAGTATTGAAAAGCAAAGATGTCACATTGAAGACGAAGGTGCGTCTGACTCATGCCATGGTATTTTCAGTGGCATCATATGGTTGTGAAAGCTGGACATTGAACAAGAGAGACAGAAAAAGAATTGATGCTTTTGAATTGTGGTGCTGGAGACATCTACTGAAAATACCGTGGACTGCCAAAAGAACCAACAAATCTGTCCTAGAAGAAGTGCAACCAGAGTGCTACTTGGAAGCAAGAATGGCCAGACTGCGTCTTACATATTTCGGACATGTAGTCAGGAGAGATCAATCCCTGGAGAAGGACATCATGTTTGGGAGAGTGGCAGGTCAACGCAAAAGAGGAAAACCCTCCACCAGACGGATGGACACAATGTTGCATGTCTGCAACAATGGGCTTAAACATAAATAAGATCATTTGCCTGGCACCGAATCGGCAAGTGTTTCGATCTGCTGTACATAGGGTCACTATGAGTCAGACTCGACTTGAAGGCACCTAACAACAACAACAATCTCCTTGGTAAGTGACACATGACTGTATGTTCATGTCATCTGGTTAAGATATGTGCTGTAGTTGATAGCAACTGGGTGCAATACAGTTGTTGTGTGCCATCGAGCTGAATCCTACTCATAGCAATCCTCATAGGTTTTCAATGGTTGATTTTTTCGGGAGTGGATTGCCACATCCTCCCGTTTTTATGACGCTGGGTCTTGAACCCTGGTCCTCACAAAGTACAGAGCAGGTGCTGTACCCACTGAGCTAAACCCCTGGCTTTAAAAGGCTGATTGTTTTGGGATTGCCTCAGGAGTGGATTGCCCCATCCTTCTCCCATTTTTGTGGTGGTGGGAATCAAACCCAGGACCTCAGAGAGAGCACAGAGGTGCTCTACCAACTGAGCTAAACCCTAGCTACAATACAGTAGTCCCCCTCCCCTTATTCTTGCTTTTGGCCTCCATGGTTTCAGTTATCAGAGGTCAACCATGGTCCAAAAATATTCAATGGAAAATTCCAAAAACAAATTATTCATAAGTTTTAAAAAACTCTTATTGCTGTATGTTGTTATAATCTATTTTATTATTACTTATGGCTGTTAAACTCTTACTGTGCCTAATTTATAAATTAAATTTTATCATAGGTATGTATGTATGTATAAGAAAAAAACAACATATAGGGTTTGGTCCTCTCCATGGTTTCAGACACTCACTGAGGGTCTTGGACTATATCCCCTGTGGAAAAGGGGGGCTGCTGTACCCAACACAGCATGGAAATCAAATAGAAGTCAAGTTTCAAGAAGCAAATCCAAATGAGATTTAAAATAATCTTTGGATGTGCAGAGCAGAGTCTCAGTCAGCTGAGTCTCCTTCAGGCAGGCACCCAAAGTCTGGGTATGCGTAGCTCAGAAGCTACAAGTCAGAAACCACTTCCCCAGAGACCTGGGCACGGCGTGGTGAATGCCAGTCCTAGATCATGGGCTGGTTGATGTTGACTTGTTTTGTCGCATGCTAGTGGAGAGTGTGTGTGCATGTGCACAGACACACATGCATGCACACTCACACATGTTAAATGATGGGGCGAGGGGAGAACTGGGTTTCAGGTATTCTTAGAAGACAGGAATGTAGCATCTGCTGAATGAAGCTTTCTACCCCCCGAGGCAGGGTTAGACTTCTGTGCTGGCCTCTCTGAAATGTGAAATTGCTTTGTGCTTAAAGCATCTTTCAATTCCAAATATTTAAAGTCTCCTTAAAAACATTCAGAGTCCTCTTCAGCTTTTCTTGTTTTTCCTCATATCCTGAGACCAATTTATAACCCAATCCTCTCACAGAGGCTGGGCCACACATTAGTCACTTCAACAGAATAATCTGCTGAGACCCACAATTGCCATTGGATGTCTATCGATTAGCCTCGCTCTCTGCTTCCAATTCTGTACCTATTACCCAACAAAGTCACTTTAGAAATCAGAGAACACTTCTTTCTTTCCCTCCAAAGATCTATTAGAATCAGGGGCCCAAGGGAAGTTTTAAATAAGATTTCTAAATGACAAAACATAAGCAATTCCAGTTACCAAACACAACCAGAAGTGAAATGTCTGAGCAGAATTGTCTAGAAAGTTCCTCAGCTAATCCCAGAGGAGCAGTAAGGGAGACTCAGAAACCAAGTCTGCTGGGATACTGAGGCAAGTGAAGTGACCCACAGGGAGGGAGGGGACACCTTGGAGTGCCCACAAGACTCTAACCCAGTTATGGGAGAAAAACATTCTTTCTCTACCTGGAGGAGGAGGGAAGCTGTGAGATGGCAAGGTGCTCACTTTCCAAGGAAAATACCAGAAAAAGTAAGATTCTGGATATTTGCAGAGATTAAGCAGACCTTTAATGTAGTCGGGTGAGTCTTTGGGTGGGATGCAGCGTCACTCGTCTATATAGTTACACTTTTTCTTCCTTCCTTCCATTCTTCCTTCCTTCCTTCCTTTTTCCTTCCTTCTTTCCTTCCTTCCTTCCTTCCTTCCTTCCTTCCTTCCTCTCTCCTTCCTTTCTTCCTTTCTTCCTTCCTTCTTTTCTTTCTTTCTTTCTTTTTTCTTTTTCTTTTTCTTTCCTTCTTTCCCTTTCTTTCTCTTGCACCTTCTCCTTAGTCCTCCTTTCTTCCTCTCTACCTCCTTTCCCTCTTTCTTTCCTTCTATATAGTAAGTATAGTATAAGAATATAATTTAATGTGTTTTATTTCATTCTAAAAATCCTAAAACCTCAGATTCAACTTCCAAGGACAAATATTGACAGAAAATTTGGAGATTCATCTGAGTTGGGAAAGCTTTAGAATTACCTGAGAGTTAATTATGAACAAATCTCAATTCAGAGTTGCTTTCATGAGATTTTCCATTTTCCTTTAAAAATCAGAGACAGAAGAATTTCAAATTCTCTCAAGTTTTTGGTTCTTTGGTCTCTGGTTGAAGCCTTCCTTGCCATTCTGTTTTGTCCTTTTTCAGATACTGGAAAAATTTTCTGGGTTAAGATATTAGCAAGAACCTAATAAGGAGGAAATCCCTTCTGTTTTTACAGTCCTTGCATATATCTGGCTGCAAGATCATCATCATATGCATAATTACCTCTGGCTGAAAACATTTTATCTTGATTAATAAAAACACTTCTGCTGTTAGTAACAGCAGGGAAGAGTTTCAGGAAAGGACTCCAAAGCCACTGAGCCTCTTTGAGAGCTCTACTGTCTACAAATCCAGATTAGCTAATGCCTGCTGCTACTTCAATTATTTCATCCAGTACAGCAGAAGAGTTGCAATTGCAAACTTTCAATTGCTTATATGTTACGATTTAACACTATTGACATAATTAACAACCTTAATTTAAAGAATGAATATCTATTATATGTATATGTCACAGATTTTCATTGTAGAAAGCTATAAACTAAGAGAAATAAAAAAAGAAAATAAATATTACCTGTAACATCATTAACATTTTGGTGAATAGTTCTTTTTTCCCTATACAATTTGTGTGTGTGTGTGTGTGTGTGTGTGTGTGTGTGTGTGTGTGTGTGTATGTGTGTGTGTGTGGTACTGGAGGGGGCTGCTGAATGCAGGGCCTCACACACACTTTGCAAATGCTCTACCACTGAGCTGCTCCCTCCAACCCCTTTTGAGGCAGGGTCTGGATAAGTTACATAGGCTGCCTCTGGCCTCGAATTTGTGATCCTCCTGCCTCAGCCTCCCAAGTCACTGGGATTACAGGTGTGAGTAACTGAGCCTGCTTCTATATAATTTTTGAATATACAACTGAAATATTACATTCTAACAGGAATTTGATCTCTTTCCACTAAAAATTCATGACAAACTTTTCCACCATGCAGTTAAGCTTTTATGTATAATATGATAGTAAATGGCTACACCGTGTTCCATTCTGTAGATGTGTCATAATTTACTAAGAAATCCTCTTGGGAACCACAATTAAATTGTTGTCACTTTTTTCACTGTTGTGGGTAATACAAACCTGAATAGCCTTGTAGAGAAATCTTTGCAAGAATCTCTAATTACTTCCCAGTGGCAAATGCTCACAAATGGGATGGTAAATGTTACAGTTTAAACACTTTCAAATCTTTTGCAACAATTCTGCCAAACTGGCCTCCAGAAAGGATGTACCAGTTTATCCTCCTAAAAACATTTAAGAGGGTTTCTGTTAATCTATAGCCTCAACAATATCCAGTCTTCAAAATAAAATTTTACTAATTTGTCAGAAAAATGAGATTCTCATTTTCACTGAAATTTCTTGGAATGCTAGTGAGATGAAAAATGATTTCACACTTTTAATTGTCATGCAGGCCCTAGGAAATGGTGCAATAATTCCATCTACTTAATTGCCTACGGTGATGGTTATCTTTTACTTCTTGGCTAGTAGGTGAGCTAATTGTTTGATACTTTTCAGTGTCAGATCCTTTCCAAAGGTAAATTTTTTGGCCTTGTTTTGCATACTTCCTTTTTGCCACCTTCTCTATGAAGGCCATGGAAAGTGAATACTTATTTAAAAAACTAGACAATTTATTGTGCTTCCAAATTTGTAAGTAGTCTTCTTAATCTACTCATGTAATTACTCTTGTTTTGAAATTTTGCAGATTCCTTTTCATTTTTTGAAGGAAAACAAAACGTATAAGGAAAGCTACTTACTATTACATTGCAGACCTTATCTACAGCTGCACTATCCACTAGAGCAGATTCTGGCCATCTATTGCTATTTAAATTAAAAAAACAAATCAAATTGAAATTTCAGTCTCTTACTTGCTTAATAGCCACATGTGGTTAGTGACCATTCTGGGCAGCACAGATATCGAACTTCCCTATCGTCATAGATAGTTCTGGACAGCACTGATCAGTAGGTTTTTAACCTTTCTTATCCCTAGGTATGCTCCCTTCTGTGTATCCTAGCCCCTCCTTAAAATGCCCTTTTCCTTTTCTTTGGTGAAATCCCACTTGTCCTTCCATATACGGCTGACATGGTCAATCCTGCAGAAGCCCATCCTGAGTATTCCTGTGTTCCCTGTCTTGCCCTGCCTTACCATGACCAGGTTGTGCACCATTCTTGGGCCCATTAGAGCCTTTGGCATAGAGTACCCATTTTGGTCCACTGTGGATGAGTTTACAGGTCCTTGCTTCTAACCAGCTCTCTGAGGGAAGAGCATGTGTCTGATGCCCTACTTCATTTCTGAAAAATAGACAGAGCTGTTGCTTGTTGACCAAATGGATTGCCCACCCATTTTGCCCTACCCTGTGCAAAGATAAGGATTTATCCCTAAAAGTTCTCATGAACTGAAAAGCATAGGAAAAGAAGTATTCAAGGAACAAAATGTTTATATTAGAAACAATACAATTGTTATTGTTAGGTGCCATTGATTTGGTGTCCGACTCATAGCAACCCTATGTGCAACAGGCAAGACAGTATTTTTAGTGCTTCTCTGCTATTCATAGGGTTTTCAGTGGCTGTTTTGTGTGGGGGGGGGATGGGGGAGGAGTGGGTTGCTGGATCCTTCTCCCAAGCCTATAGCACCTGGTATTCCCAGGCAGTCTCTCATCCAAGTACTAATCAGGCCTGACCCTGCTTAGTTTCTCAGATCTGTTGGGATCAGATACCACAATGGTATGGCTGCAGGCTCAATACAATTAAGTATAATAAAATAATAAAACCCATAGGAATACTTTAACAGAAAGGACGGTTATGACAGTAATACTATATATAATCTTTAGAGATATATATGTATTACCTTTATACTTCAACAAATATATATCATTGAAATAATTATAAAACATATTTTCCTAATAATTCTTACCAAAAAAAGATAGCCTATGTAAAAACCTATTATCCTTGTCTTTCAGATTCCCTCTGGGATCTTCATTTTGTTTTCCTTCTACAGTTACAGTATATTGATGGCAGGGTAGACATTTGTGGATACCAAGCCCAGAATATGTTTTTCTCTCTAATTAAAAAAAATCACAATATATATTTCTTATAGGAAAAAATAATAAAAAATACTTTTATGTGGTATTGGGAGGTTGAACCCAGGCATGCTAGGCAAGTGGTCTACCACTGAACTGCACTCCAATCTCCTTTTTGAATTTTTTGTTTTGGGACAGGGTGTCACTAGTTTGCAAGGCAGTCTCTGGCCTTGAATCTGTGATCCTCCTGGCCCAGTCTCCTAATTTGCTAGATTTCAGGGAAATGCCATAATACTCAGCTGGAAAAAAAATTTAAATAGTGATTTGTATATAAAGATTAAAGGAAAAGTCACTCATAATCTCTTGCCATCAAATAACATTCTATTTGCATTTTGATGTATATCTTACCCCAATTTTTTCCACACACACACACACACACACACACACACACACACACACACACACGCAGTTTCTTATAAAAATGAAAACACTGTATTTAGGGTTTTTTTTTTTTTTTTTTGGTGGTACAGGGGTGTTGAATCCAGAGCCTTGCATATACTTTGCAAGTGCTTTCCTGCTGAGCTGCACACCCAGGCCATTTTTTTACTTTTTATTTTGAGTCAGTGTTTCCCTAAGTTATGCAGGCTGCCTCTGGCCTTGAACTTACTTTCGCCTCCTGAGTTGCTAGGATTCCAGGTGGGCACCACCATACCTGGCTTGTATTTAGTTTTTAAATTTAATTTTTTCAATTAACACATCATTTAAAAGTTTATATGTCAATAAAGATGCCTGTAACATTACTTTCATGTCCACTAAAACTTTATTATTTTAAATTTATTATTTTAAAAACTGACTATCCTTTTTTCAGAAGCTGACTGTTTTCATTATTTCCTTCTTGTTATGGTGCTGTGATGGCTCTCCTTCTGCCTATGTGTTTTCCAGGGATCCCTAGACTTTAACCTCTTCTTTTCCAAGATAGAAACAAGGACTGGCCTTCTGGGGGCTTTAGGGGTAATGATAAGCTTGCCTAGGTTGACCCAGGAACAAATTGCCAAATAAATAGGTCCGGAGTGTCATTATGAGGGTAGATGGCCAGCCAGTGTTAGTGGATTCCCTGAAAAGCAGCTTGAGACACAGCTCACCTGCCAATGCTTTTGGGGAGGTGCAAAGGCAGGATTGAAAAAATGAGAGCTAAGGGCAGTTGAGGCACAGAAAGAGGAAAGCCACCATTTCATGAGGAAACAGAGCCAGTTGCTTGGTGGCATGGGACATCTCTGGAAGGGTATACCAAACCACTAAGCCTAAAAATGATTCACAGGGGAGAGAGAGAGGGAGGATTTATTTGCCAGCTCCCTTAGGTTTCTTTACTCTACTTGGTCTAGCTTCACCCATGATCCATGAATTGCCCCAGTCTTCCAGGCTGTATCACCCCACCCTTCTGGGCAGCCACCCTGGGGGCTGATCTCATGCTTCACAGCTCAGTGCTTCCTGTGTGTTGGAAAATAGAAAGAGTCAAGGGCTCCCTGGGTGTGGGCTGGGTGAATACTGGTGCCAGAGAGGTTGTGGTCTTCATTGTGACAGGCTCACTGGGGTCCTAGCAGAGGCTGAGGCAGGGGCTACAAAAAAACACATTAAGGAATGGCAGCCTCTGAGAATCATGAGCTGTAACTTTTCCACCTGTAGTTTCCCAGTAGGCGCATCAAAGTCCTTTGTTTTGAGAGCCAAGGCATTCTGCAGAACGCTGACCATAAGAAAGCCAAAATCCTAAGTTATACAGGGCAAAAATTCAGCATCATGAGGAATGGAAAAAGGAAATTAAGTTATGTGGGCAGGAAAGTTCCACCTTTCCTCTAGGGACAGAAAGAGAGCAAAAGGTCAGATAGGGACACTTGGCTCAGCTGAGCCAAGATTTCCTCCACATCTCTTGCTCTGGGCTCTCCAGCCCTCCTCACTCCAAGTAGGCAGCCTAGGCTCACTACAGAGCAGGCTTCAGACAGGGTGGGCAGATATATCATGTGTACATCCTTGTATACTCCAAGATCAGTGGCATCTCAAAATGAGCACACTAGTATGATAAAGGGAAGAGTGGTCTTAAAAATGACACTGAGAGTTCAGATTAATTGAGTAGATTCCTTTATCATTTTCCAGACTTCAAATTGTGCATATTTCTTATACTCAGACTATTAACAACAACAACAAAAATGACAGTCAAGCAAAGGAAGTAGAATGTGAAAGAAGAGGAAGAGACTAGGACAAAGAAGAATGATTTTGCCTGGTGGCTTCCCTGAGGTCTAGTAATGCCAAGGACAAGTGGAAGCGACACATTAATGTTTACAAGTTTCATTATGCACAGTGAAATTTGCTCAGAGCATTGTTAATCTGCTGACTCCTGGCTTCTCTCTGCAGACTTTGTTTTTTTGAAAGACCAGATGGCAGATTTTTCTTCTTAAGAGGATTTGAAAACAGAGAAGAAGGTCTTAGACAGACTCTGTAAGACTATCTTGGCTTTGAATGTAACTAGCACGGGGCTTATACCTTCCCAGCTTCCCACTGCTGGAAAGCTCTCTGGCATGGATGCCATTTTTAGGGCAACCTCAAGCTGATTTTAACATTTCTTTCCATCTTTATCTCCTATTCATTCCAGTACGTAATGACCTTTCTCCTGCCTATGCCCTCCAAGACACCACATGTCTTTCAGGCTGCCGTTCCCATCAAAAAGGTCTTTCCTCAGTGTTCTCTTACTTTTGTCTCAAGGTTCCCTGCATCAAGATTCAAGGCTTACCTTTGGAACTTTTCCTCCAGCCAAGTGACTCTGGCCTCACCTTCCTGTGGCCATAGTGTAAATAGAATTCTAGGTTAGCTCCTGTAACAGATTGTAGCTAGATGAATGCACGACTGTCTTTTCTTGTTAGATTATGACACTAGAGATCACATTAGTCATGTTTGATCCTTCAGCACCTGGAAGGCTGTCTGGTACCTAGAAGGTGCTCAGGCAATACTGATCAATGGAAAAACCATTTGTGTTTCCAGAGTACTTCATTTACACACTCAATGGATCACCTGCTATGCTGCCCAGTGGTGACTGTGACTTCTTCGTGATGCTCTAGCTCCTTGAAGGCCAACGTACAAACTTACTGCCTTTTAGACAATACCTAAGGTGAGCATGGTGGTGCATGCCTATAATCCCAGCACTCAGGAGGCTGAGGCAGGAGGAGTGCCAGGCAACATAGTGTGCCCCAGGCCAGCCTCAGCTGAAGCCTTGGGAACAGAAAAAAAAAAAAAAAAAAAAAAAAAAAAAAAAAAAAAAAAAAAAAAAAAAAAAAAAAAAAAAAAAAAAAAAAAAAAAAAAAAAAAAAAAAAAAAAAAAAAAAAAAAAAAAAAAAAAAAAAAAAAAAAAAAAAAAAAAAAAAAAAAAAAAAAAAAAAAAAAAAAAGAAAAAGGAAAAGAAAAAGAAAAAGGAAAGGAAGAAGAAAGAAAGATAAAGAAAAAAAGAAAGAAAGAAAAAGAAAGAGACAATGACTAACGCATTGTGGGTGATGAATACATGTTGACTTTAGGAAAATATGCAATAGTGTAGGCTATATTTACATTATCCAGAATTCAGTCTATAGTCATCAAGATACTAGCAAATTTCTTGAGTATAATCATTGAGCTAGGCACATCATTTCCCTGACATCACTAGTCATCATGGAAGCTTTTAAGATGCATCCCAATTTTATGGGTGAGGAGAATATGCAGCAGAGAGCTGGGGGATTTTTCTCCAATACACACATCTAGAAAGTGGCAGAGATATAAACTCTGGTCTGCATGTGTAATGACCATGCATTACCTCACATGGGCTCCCCAGCTCAGATGCTCTGCTGAAGCCAGCATGTTGATCCTTAGCCCTTACCCTATGTCCCTATGTATCTCCAGCTGTCAGCATTTGAGCTTCAGAGAACAGGGAATAAGTCCCTTTCTCAATCCCACTCAGTTCTCCTCCCAGCCCCCTAACTGTTCCATGATACAGCTAACCATCCTCCTAACACATTATAGAAACTATTACATTGTCACCGCATTTTGCTCTCTTGCTATCAAAACTTATGTTACATTTTAGAAAGCTGAAAAATAGCTCTTACTTGTTCCTAAGGAAGCAGGAAGAGGCCATGAACACAGATGGCCTTTATCTTGATTAGAACCAGGACTGGTGATAAACTATGAGGAGGAATTTATAATTTAGTAAGGATAGAACTGAGGTGTTATGAGCACTAGTACTTCTGAGGAAAGCCCAAAATATGGATGTACTTAGTATAAACAAAGCCTAGAGAGTTAAATTAACTTGCTTAAGGTCACAAACCAGGTACACGGATAGTCAGGATTTGAATTCATTTTGGATTCCAGGGCCTGTGCTGGAGATGCAGGCCAGACCTAGTTACTGGTGGACCTGCAAAGTCAGAGTGAAGCCTGCAGACCATGTTAAATGGATAACAGGAAGATTTGGGGGCAGAGTAGTAGGAAGAGCAGAATTACCCATGGGAATACTAGTCTAGTGGTGCAGAAGAGGAGAGAAGGTAGGGTGGAAGGATGAGCTGCATATAAGAGGACTGCTTAGAGGGTATTGCAATCTCCACAGTCAAGCTTAGAAGAGATTTGCTTCAGCACATTAGGCTGGAGATGGCAGGACAAGAGGAAATGTTGAGAAGACCACTGAGATGGGAGGTAGAAAAGAGGAGCTAATGAGAGGCAGGGGCCTGCAGCCGTAGCACCATGGCATCCGATCCCATCAGATCTTGGAAGCTAAGCAGGGTTGTGCCTGGTTAGTACTTGGATGGGAGGCCACCTGGGAACACCAGGTGGTGTTGGCTTGGGAGAAGGACCCGGCAACCCACTCCCCCCATAAAACAATCTGCCATTGAAAACCCTGTGAATAGCCAAGAAGCACTGACAATAGTGTTTTTCTTGTGGTACGTAGGGTCTCTATAGGTTGGATATTGACCTGATGACAGCAACGAGAGACAGAAATCTGTGAGCTGCTAAGGAAAGACTGCAGACAGCCCTGCAAGTAAATGAGGTCACCAAAGCTGGGTTAGAACAAAGGAGGCACAAGGCTGAGGAATCAACTTGGCAATTAGGCCTGCAGAGAGGGCAGGAGAAGAGGGGGAACTGTGAGAGGACAGGAAAAACAGGAGAGAGGGGCAGGTCACAGCAGGGACCATTACCCAGCAGATATGGAAAGCCTCAGAGAGCAGGATGTGTGTGGAGGAAAACGTTGAAGGTGGGCCTGGTGGCAGGCACCTGCAGGCCCAGCTGCCAGGGAGTTTGAGGCAGGAACTTTGAGGCCACGAGTTCGATACCAGCCTTGGTAACACAGCACAACATCATCTAAAAAAACAAAGTGAGGCCAAGCACTTTTGGCAAAGAAACATCTTTGACAGAAGTGTGTTAGCAAAGAGCTCTGGGGTGGGAGACCAGGAGATGAGAGCACATTAAAGTGCTCACCCTGGAAGGGAAGGGGGGATATCAGCATTGGTGGAGTCCAGGGGAACAGGAGGCAGGGGTGGTTGGCAGGGCTTCAACAGACATGGGTTTCAAAGGGGCTTGTGTTGCCTTTGCACATGCTGTGCTGTCTTTCTAATCCTTCACTGGTCTCCACAATGCACAAAAGCCTGGTGTGAGTATTGGGAGAAATGAGGAACAAGGCTGACTGGTCTTAGGAGGAGCAGAAAGGGATCAAACCCTGGCACAGGGAGGGAGTCCACGGAATGCCGAGCTGATGAATGGAGCATGTCTGCAGAAATAAGTGCAGAGCGAGTGGTCTGAAAACAGGAGTGCCCCAGGAGTTTGTGAAACCTTGGCAGAGAGCAGTGGGATCAGAGGGCCTGAGGTGGGGTTAGAGCGAATTTCCTCCAAATCTTAAGGGACAGGTGGACTTCAGCTGACATCTGCACTATGACCTAATCATGTACTACATGCTATTGAAGAGTTATTCCTTCTGAATTAGCTAAATACTTTGGTGGGTTTTATGAGAGTGAACGTGAGGGACAGAAGTCTTCAAGTGAATTGTTTCAAAGGTTCAGTAGGCTGGAGGGAAAAGGCAGATCTGAACATAGCATTGCATAATCATAATTTCCATCGGTCATTACGAGGGCAGGCTGCCTGGCTGTGAATCATTAAGTTGCCTGATAAGGAACATTGCTTGGACTTTTCTGGTCCCTTTGCTCATGAGTCATTTTTTCCTAGAAAACTTTTTATGAGCTCCAAGTGGTCCTCCTGAACTGGAGGAATGTGATCCAATAGAGAGGGTGTGGCAAAGTAAGGGTCCACAGCCTCAGACTCTCCTGCCTGTCCTGGTCACTGTGCAGGCTTGTGACCTTCACTAAATTCATACTGGAGAGGGAGCAAGAAGCAAAGGCCCTGTACAGACTCCTATGGGGATAAGAATGGAAACTAAGGGGCCGGTCTAAGGCCACCAGTTCTCTCCACCTCTTTATCACAAAGACTGATGAGACATTTCCTCTTAGTAATTTGTCTAAGTCACAGGAAGGGGTGTATGCATATGTGTACAGATACTACTCTGAGCAATGTAGGAAATTTTTGGCTTACACTGGCAGAAAAATATATAACAGTTAAATAAAATTTGTGAAAGCACTGGCTGAAACCCTGTCAAAACATGATTTAAAAAATGCAATCCAGTAAAATGGAATGATGGCTTTCATGCAGTTATTTTATAATATACATTCTGCCAGACTCTCAGCTTGCCAAAAGAAAAGAGCTGAAGAAAATACTAGCCTTCTTTATTTTTCTGGCTTTATGCAATAATCAGTGGGAGTGCTGAAAGAGATGAAATTCATGAGTGTTACTTGCTCTCTGTGGACCCCATATTTTTCATCTGTAAATGCTGATAAACGTTAAGGTCATTATGTCTATGCTATTGTAGAGGTACATGGCTGGGATTTAGCTCAGTTGGTAGAGTGCTGCTCTGCAGTCTCTGAGGTCCCAAGTATGATTCCCAGCACTGCAAAAATGGGAGAAGGACCTGGCAACACACTCCCAAGGCAATCCCGAAACAATTTTCCATTGAAAACCCTATGAGGGTCGCTATGAGTTGAACACAACTTGATGGCACCTAACAACAACAACAACAACGTTGTAGAGGTGCTGTTTGATGGCTGCAGATTGTGTGACAGATTGTGTCCTTCAGATGGCCACAACAATACCTCCTGTCCTACATGTTCTTAGAGTGTCACACTGGCACATCTCCCTAGGAAAGGTGAAGTCTGTATATTCTCTGCCTCTGCTTCAGTCTGGGCCAGACTTAAAACTGTTTCAAACAACACGGTATGGCAGAAGTGATGTTTGTGACTTTTGAGTCCAGGCCATAAAAGGTGATGCAGCATCCTTTTTGTCTGTTGGGACACTTGCCTGGAGCCCTGAGCTATTATGTAAGGAGTCTCATGCTCTGAAGTTGCTATGCTGGGAGGAAGGCCAGGCTGTATGGAGAAGACTATTCTGGCTGTCTCAGCCAAAAAATTTCAGCTAACAACCAGAATCAAATGCCAAATACGGGGAAATGGGAATAAAGGTGCTTCCAGGTAATTCTAGCTCCTAGCCATCAAGTCTTTTTCTGAGGTCCCACACATCATGGAGCACAAATGAACTGTCTTCACTGTGCGTTGTTCAAATCCCATACCCATAGAACCTGAGTGTCATACAATAGTTGCTTTGCATCACTAAGATTTGGAATGGTTTGTTATATGGAAATAGATATAAATCTATACCAGTTAAATGTAACAGATATAAATCCAGGAGCCTTGTGCACTCCGAGTTCTCCCAAGATACTTTTTTGGAGACATAGAGCTTCTTACAACACTATGTGAAAAACTGAACTAACCAATCTTCAAGGGCTCCAACTTCTCTGTTTCCAATAAACCTAGAATTTAATAGATTCATGTTATGGATTCAATTCTGTCTTCTACCACCAAAGATGATGAAGTCCTAACTGCCAGTACCTAAGAATGTGACCCTATTTGGAAGCAGGGTCTTTACGGATCTTCCAGCAAATATGAAGTCATTAGGATGAGTACTAATCTACTATCACTATGTCCTGGTACAAAGGGGAAATTTGGACTTAGACACACACAGGGAGAATGGCACATGGAAACAAATGTAGAAATGTGGGTGATGCCTCTACAGGTCAAGGATCACCAAAGACTGCTAGCAAATCATCAGAAGATAGGAGAATAAATTCTCCTGCATACCCCTAAGAAGGAACCAACCATGTTATAGATGCATTGATTTAGAACTGTGAGACATTAAATTTCTGTTATGCCACCCAGTTCATTACTTTATTATGGAAGCCCTAGAAACTCACACATTCAGGAGTGATTTTAAGCAAGGTTGATGGACTATCTTATTTATTTATTTATTTATTTAGTCTTCCAGGTACAAGTCACTGGTAAGCATTGTAGGGAAATTCAGGTAAATAAATCTCAGCCTCTGCAGTCACTGAGCTTCCAACTCTGGAAGGGAAGATAGGCTAGATCCTAAAATAACCATAATACAAGCAGTAAGTACCCTAAATCTGAGGCAGACCTGAAGTATCAGAAAAATTTTAAGTAAGTTTTCAACCTCTTTAATAAAAACCTCAAGGATTTTGCTACAGAGCCCTAAACTGGATTTGGGTAGAGAGAACTGAAGCTAGAAAGGCCACTTCTATGAATATCCAGCACTGTATGTCTCCCTGTCTAAACCAAAGTATATAAGTGTAGCTTCTTTGTCGTTGGGCCTATTTAAGGCATTTTTAGAGTTCTGTATACATTTTATATGATGTTTTTCTTCTTCCCTGTACACATAAAAAGTGTATATAATTCTAAACATTTGAAACAAATTCAAGAAAAGAACACAATGTATGTCTTACAATTGTTCACTACACTGTGGTCAATGATATTAAAAAGGGCATTACTAGTATTTATTATAAAGTTTTGGAGTTACTTTCAGGCATTTTTGATGTAAGCTCTTGATCAGATGTATAATTAAAGCACTCAATAGTTGCAGTTGCTGCATTATGGAAAGTTATGAGAGAGAATCATTTAGCAGGTTTACTGTACTTGAGACTTGATTGTTCTAATGTTGGCAGAATTTGAATGAATCATCCTGATTTGTAGATAGTGCATGACATATCCAGCTAAGCAAATCACAGTTCCATTCCCTCCATCCCACACCAAAAACTACAGCCTTATTTAATATAAATCAGCTATTTAATCTCTTTGGCATCATTCATACTTCCCATTTGACATGAATTCAATTTCATTGAGAGGTTACCCGGACTTAACGAAATATTCATGTAGCTAAATGTTTAGACTCAGTTGTTTTGTCTGAAACTGAATCTCCAGTTTTTGATTTCACAATATGAATTCATTTAAAATACTTCCTCACAAAGGCAAAGGTTTTCAACATCCTGTCTTTGTTTCTCCATGCATGAAACAACTAAATCTGTTAGCATGCTGATATTGTTAAGGCTCAGAGTATAACTACCAGGAAAGTTTATGAGTCACACTACCAGAGGCTAGAACTTGGGGGGAGTTAAGAAAAAATAGTTTTCTAATTTTGAACAAATTGACTTCCTGTTTCAAAGGCTCACAGAAAAGTCCTACTCCCATGAAATAAAATTTAGTTTCTGTTTAGAGATCATTTTTCCACATAGTCTTCAGGGTTTTTGTTGAGATTGTCCACTTGGTGAGATTAAATTTTTTTTTTGAGATTGGCTACTTCATAAAGAAATTTAAATCACAAAGAATATAATTTATATAAACAACTCAGTAGGAACCAATGAACTTGTCAATTATTTTACAAACTTTTCAACATTTATTCCGCAAGTGCACAGTGAATATGTCTTCATGTTTTTACACTGGTTTTAATTATGTTTGGATGACATCAGCCTAAGGAAGACATTCAAAGCTATCTGAATGTTAGAGTATGATTTTATCAAAATCATCACACACTGTCTATGTGAATTCCAAGAACTTTCTCAATTCAAGGTGAGGAAATATAGCTCAGGCTGGCCTTGAACTTGCTCTACAGCTCAGGCTGGCCTCAAACTTGTGATCCTCCCACCTTAGCCTTCCAAGTGCTAGGATTACAAGCATGCACCACTATGCCTGGCTCATGTTGGCTCTTTTGTGTTGAATATTGCTACCAGCTTTGCATTTTTTTCTACTTGTATATTTAGAATGACATTCAAATTTACATTCAGAAATATGCTGACTTGTGCTATAACTGTGTGAGAACTCTACTGAGTCCCAATTTTGGTGACTACCACCTTATGCATTTACTTCTTCCAAACAAAATACTTAGATCTTTCTAGCCAACAATAGCAAATACAGTGGTGTCTCAGCACTTGAACTGCTGTGCTCGAACATTTTGGTCTTTGACCAGTATTTTTGAGAGAATTCTAGTATAGTGCTTGGCCACTTGCTCAGCACTAGACTACCCTGCTAAAGCCTATTAAAGTCACCACACTTACCCTGATGATTCCAAGTGAAACAATATGAAAAGCATCACTTTGCATGTCAATTTCAAGCAATAAAGACTTGTCCTGGTGCTGTGTCCAACATCTCATTTAAAAAAATGTGTGTATGTGTGCATATATATATATATATATTATATATATACACACACACACACACACACACACACACACACACACACACATACATATATACATACAAACATACATAAACTATATGGTCATAATAGCACCCAAGAAAACTTCTAGTGCTAAAAATGAAGGGAGGAGGAAACTAGTAAGAACAAGAATTGAATTAAAATAAGAACTGACTGCTAAGTATCTGAGGATCATGTGTGCGTCTGACTTAGCCATTCAGTATAGCACTGGATCCAACAAATACAGTATTTCTTATGGAAAACAGTGCTCAGCACTTGAACTGATCAGCACTTGACCAGCCTTCCAGAATGGACTGTGGTCGAGTGCTGAGGTACCACTGTACCTGGTACCTACCTAGTTTCAGAGTTTATCTCAATACTCCATATAAGTGAAAGGCCTGAGGCTGGATTGCAGCAGCATCTTTTCCTTAAGTCCACAGAGCATTGAAATCAGATGTCTTGAGTCTATTGTAATCCCAGCTCTTGTCTCCAAAAGTTCTCCACAGCACTTACACGATCTCTTCGGAGTTTCTGAAACACACATTCACATGGCCCCTCCCACTTACAAGCCTTCCTCGTATCAATTGTCCTTCTACAGAGAGTGGATATCATTAAGACAAATATCATACAAAAAACATGTATAGTGACAATTTAGCTTTGAAAGTTACTAGTTGCACTTTGCTTATGCATAAGTGGTACATAAAATTCTCTTGTAGAGGTCTTCCGTAAGACTACAGTGAATGTGGTTAATCAGAGGAGGCCTCCTAGCTGTGAAGAACCATTGATTCCTTTAAGTAACCACAGTCATTACTATAAGTATATTTACTGAAAGCTGAGTTGGACAGCCATTGTACAATCTGATCTGGCAAATGCACAAAAATTGCACTCTAGATTATACATTAAGGCCCTAATTACCCAAATGAAACTCCGGGGGCACCTTAGGTAGATGCAGTACAGTGAATTAAGGAAGGAAATAATTAGTCACAATTACAGTAACTGGCTCCGTGCAAAGTGAAAGAATGCATGCAGCCTATTTCCTGCAGAGCACAGGGAGCCTTAGTTTAAGAATTGGAAAAGATAAACATGACTTCTAAAAATAAGAAAGGACAAATCTCAATGTTAAGTTACAAAAATGACTTTATTTAAGTTATTTTCTGTTCCTATGTACTACATAGCCAAATAACATTAAGACACTTTATAATGAATTTGCACTATGACAAATCAACTTTCAGGCCTTTTCTTGACAGTCTTAGCAATTTTGCCAGCATTTGACACAATCTGAACACATATAGACAGTGAGTAAAACAAGTGGCAAAAGGAAAACAGAGAGCACAGAAGGCCCCAATTAAAAATACTCATAAAAGTAGCAGAGTAAGGCGGTTGAATGAAGAAAGAGGCAGATCAATACCACATTAAAAAACATGCAGGCCAGGCGTGGCAGCTCATGCCTATAATCCTAGCACTTGGAAAGCTGAGGCATGAGGATGGAGAGCTGGAGAGCTTGAGGCCAGCCTGTGCTACATAGCAAGAGCCTGTCTCAAACAAACAAACACCCCTAGGGATTGTTATTTGACATGGCCAAGAAATTAAGTTGTCCAATGTAATCCTCAAATGCACAGTGACAATAATCCTTGCACAATAATCTGTGCACAAGGACAATAACCCTTGTCAAGGTCTTCTAATTAAAAAATATTCCTTGGGGCAGAAGGAGACCCCTTTTCTACTGGCCCCGATAAATACAAGGATGTCATCTTTATCAGTGAGTGACTTTGGGAAGATGGAGTAAGAGTGGACATTCAAACTTACATTCAGAAATATGCAGATTTGTGATACAACTGTTTGAGAACTCTACTGAGTCACAGTGTTAGTGACTATCACTTTATGCATTTAGTTTGGAAGGCTGGCAAGAAACTGTTTAAGAAGCTTAATGTTGTTGTTGTTAGGTACCGTGGAGTCGTATCCGACTCATAGAGACCCTCATAGGGTTTTCAATGGCTGATTGTTTCGGGATTGCCTTGGGAGTGGGTTGCCACATCCTTCTCCCATTTTTGTGGTGCTGGGAATCGAACTCAGGAACTCAGAGACAACAGACTGGCACTCTACCAACTGAGCTAAATCCCAGCCCAAGAAGCTTAATACTGGGGCCTAAATCTGATAAATCACAGCAGGTATGGTCAAGATTATCCAAGTTTTCTTACCATGTTTCTATATAGACAAGAAAATATGAGAAAATTGTATAGACCCTTTAGGCGGTCTCCTCACTAATTGTTATGCTGTTGCTCATTTGTTCTGCTAATTTGAGATTCATATAGAAACCTATCCTGAGTTAGTGAGATCCTACCCCAAATGTAAACTGTTGGAATAGCATTATCACATTCAGGATTCATAGAATGTTAATTCAATCTTAATTTATATTATAAATAAATTAAAATCATCTGGGCATTTATCTTTTCACTACTAAGTAAGGATGATGGTTTTCATAATGATGGATCACAAATGTTCACTGTTTAAATAAATGTCATTATTGTTGGTCAGGTATTTAGTATGGAATCAGGTGAGAGAGTAAAATAAACTACTCATAGAATATAATACTACACTTTCTTATAGTAGAAAATAAATAACAGCAAAATTCCACTCAAAGGAAATGTTGACTAGAGATATAAATATTTTATTTTCACTTTTTTCATCCCAGAAATCATAAAATAGCATACTGTAAGAAGTCAGACTTCCCCTATCTCAAGTAACCCAAAAGATTCCAAGTTTCTCCAACCTCTCTACAAAGAAGGTTTGAGAGCCTAGTCTAAATGAACAAAATACTTATAGCAGACCTATTTTCCCAGCCTTCCTGAAAAAACTGTGCCTGCTGTACAAGATGTCATATAAATTGTTAGAACTCATTAAAATAGCTGGGAAAGTGATGGGTGAGCAGTAAGAAAAACCTACAATTGCAAATAACAGATTTCACTGTATTAAGAACCTTGGTATTTAAAATGCTGTGTTAAAGACAAAATTAAACCAAACCCAACACATAACAAAAATGGAAGAGTTTTCTGGGGTGTCACATTCTTAGATGGGGTCCATTAGGATATATTGTACTTACATATTTCCTTTCAACCAGATCATCACCAAACAATTGTTTGTTCTGTACTTCACCATTAAACCTCACCAAAAAGCTTACCCATCTTGAGCTTCAAGCAGCCATTGAGTCAAGAATACAAATGGTGCTTTTATATTTACATAGTAATTTCTCTTGAAGCCTACAGAAGTTGGAGAAAGAGAGCTAGTTGTTCTTTTTAAGCAAGAGCACTTGAGGAACACAGAAAATGACTAGGTAAATTTTCCTACACACTGAGTCAATCATTTAAAGAACTTTAGAAAAGTCAGCAGTTAATTTACCTGAGTTTCCGAATTGAAGGCTAAGTAAGAATTGAATGTCTTTTACTTAAGAATGTGAACAAAAGCTTACAGCATTAAAAAGGGCCAGAGTCAGAAAATTTAGATTCAAAATTAAGTTTGAGGATTTTGAAGTTTTATAAAATCTAATAGAAAGATCTATGAATTTTCCCTCTTAAAGTCAGAACTATACTGAATTACTGAATGTTATTTACAACTTAGGTTAGGGGTCAGCCTAAAAAATCATTAAGAAAACAAATTCTTTTGGAAGTTTGACCAAGTGATAAAATCAAATTATTAGTGACTTATTTCAATTATGAACCCACATGAGATTATTAGTTAATACCAGATAAAGACTTCAGCATAAATATTGTTTTTACCCTGAATAGATCCCTCTTGAAGGGTGACATACAAAATAACTATAAATTTTGAAAAATAGTGCACCCAGTGTTGTTCTATCAGTTGTAAGCTTACTTTTCAACAGTGTATTTTAGTTATGCTCAAACACAATCTGCCAATAAATTGTTTGTTTAAAATAAATAGGGCTATGTTTTTAAATATAGTACATTGTTCACACCCAGGATCCCAATACTCTGGAACTGAGTGTTTTATCATAGAAGAACTATAACCATGGTACTATTTCAAAATATTATTTCAATTCCAGGTCTAAATAAATCAACTATGCAAAACTGCTATTCTGAAACTTTAACAGAACAGAAAATATAAAGTACTTGGTCTACATGATTGGATTATTAAACAAATGAAATGCATCTCTCTCCTTAATCTTTTACTCTACGATTTTTTTTTTCTTTCTTTGTAGTGCTGGAGACTGAATGCAGGGCCTTGAGCATACTAGGCTAGTGCTCTACCACTGAGCTACATCCTCAGCCCCACCCCACAATTGAGATATGTGTACTTGCTGAGCAGTTTCTATGGTTGTTTTCTGTATACAGTGCAATGTGGCATCAGGCAAATACACCAAGATCCCAGAAAGCAATTTTTTAAAAACAGCATTTTGAAATCCCAAATCATCTTCCCACTTTCTTTCATTATTAAGTTACAAAACTTTTTTTTAGATCAATCAGTGAATATTTAGTCCAAATCCCCATACCATGTTGGATTTTAAATACAAATAAATGCTTTGCTGGCCATTAGCCAAACATTTTTGCCAAGTAACAGGACCATTTTAGATGAGATACATGTTTTAAGCTAGAGAGCAAAGTTCCTGTGCTTGCATCACTAGCATTTACAACAGGGCAGGCTTGCGGGAAACTGATTAGTACATATAAATAAGATTATTTTGTGCAACAGGCAGAACAGGGAAAAGGTCTGAATGGAATATACCAGCTCTTTAACAGAGTGCTTTAGCAGTGACATTTTTCTATATGATGGATCCGCATATCAGGACATCAAAAATGATTAAATTACTCAAAAAAACAGGCTTCTAATTTTATGGTTTTTAAATTTAATTATCGACTAGGATATCAAAACAAATCTAATTTCCCTATGGTTGTTCACCAGCACTACATAGCAATATTGAGATTAAAGAAGGGGGGCTTTTGTATTGAGTTTTTAAGTGATATTTTTTAGGATATTGGTAAAAAATGCAGGTCAGTTGAATTATAAATGACCAATTCGAGCATGCCCACTAAGGATTGGTTTCCTCACCCACTTACAAAATCCTTGCCAAAAGATAATGATGACTATCAGGTATATGAAATAATATAATTTAGGGTTGGAGGCACAGGGAAAACTTAAAAATAAGTTCTGTGTGACAACACACTTATGTGAACTGACACTCTAGAGATGATTTTTCTGTAGAACGAAAGCCTTGGCCCATGGAAAAGGCAGCTGGTATTAAAATAACTAGAACAGACTTCTTGATACACATGATGAAAACAGAAATAAGGACCCTGTATAGTTGTAAACAAGCTAAAAATGGCCTTGGCAAAAGATCATCCATTTAAAATATGCCAAATGCATGCAATTTATAATTCCCTCCCTTTCACAAGAATGAACTGAAAAAACAAAACCAAAAAAACAGGTAGAAGCATCTGTTTCTGTTAGTAGAAAACAATAGTAGATACATTAGATTCCAAGACGAATAAAACTTTAAAATATTAATATTGAAAAAATACAATTAAATTTTTATTAAAAAATACATACTCCTTACTCATTGTGTACATTGTGTGTGAAAAAGAAAAAATAAAATAAAATGAGAAAGGCATTAAGACTACCTAATTATTTATACTGTATTTGGTAAAAGCATGTTTCAGTCAAACTTCGATGAAAAATAAGTTATTCTGCTTTCATTTGCTCCCGAACATCAGAGGGCAGAGTTTCAAACAATGCATCTTCCACAACTAATCCAGCCCGCTTAAGAGCCCGGCAGTCTCCCAATTCGGGAGGGAGGATTTCAAAGTGATTGCCTTTGACATCTAAGTAGGAAAGAAATAGTAAATTCCCAATTTTTGGTGAGAGTACTGATAGGCTGTTTTTCCCAATCTTCAGAGTTTTAAGCTTCTTGCAGAAGTAGAGTTCATCTGGAAGGCTTTCCACCTTGTTACACGTGATGGAAAAATACTGTAAACTTTGTAGAACTCCGACTTCAGGTGGGATGAATCGAATGTCATTGTAGGACAGGTCCAAGTATCGGATTTTGTTGCATAGGAAGAGGTGGGAAGGCAGCACCTCTATCTTATTGTGACTAAAGGACAGTCGTTCCAGGCTGGTGAGTTTTTTTATATGCTCTGGGATGTATGTGATGCTGTTATGCCACAGTTTGAGCACTGTCAACTTTCTCAAGTGCTGGAAGCTCACAATTTCTTCTATAGATTTCAGATTGTTTTCCTTCAGGTCCAATTCCTGGAGGCTGAGCAGGCTGAATACAGCGTGAGGGATGCGCTCCAGATCACAGTGGACCAGTTCCAGCTCTGTCAAATTGGTCATCTTCTTTAGATTGTTGAGCATCACCAGCTTGGTGCCATCATTATGGATGCACATCTTCTGGAGGTGGCTGGAAACATCCACTACCGCCTGAGGGATTTTGGAAACATTGCTTTTGATAGAGAGAATTTTAAGGCTTTTGAGGTCCCGCAGAGACTCCAGGGTGACATTTCTGGAAATGTCATGACTGAGAGAGCCAACCAGGTAGAGTTCTTCCAGATTCCGAAGTCCATACATCCAGGGGGGCAGTTCCCTCATATCATCAAACTTGACGCTCAAGACCTTAAGGTTTTCTTTTAGGAAAGAGAGTGCTGCACTGTGGATTTTGACAGAACACTGGTGTAAAGAGAGCTCTTGGAGATTGTCTAGCTGTGCAATGGTGGCGGGTATCATGACATTCTTAATGATCTCAAGTTTTAGAGACTGCAACTCTGTGATTTCAAAAACAGTGTCCGGAAGGCCAGAAAGCATGATAAGAGGCAGTTCTAGTCGATTATGGGCATTCGTCTGCAGCTTCTGCCTCAGTTTATCAGGAGTCCACTCATTATTTAAGTTCAGCTGCTTTAATTTGTTTTCACTGACTTCAGACAGGAACACTGCAAATCTCTTGGAATACAGAGGGTCATACTGATCTATCATATGAAGCATAAAAGCAAAGTCATTTTTCACATCTGGAATGTCATCAATTCCAGTCTCCTGCCGGACATACTCAAAAGAATATTCCCTTAGAGAACGGTAGAAGAGCCAGTATAAGGTGTAAAGGCATGTCAATCCATAGATACTTACAAAGCACAAGTAGCAAAAGGAGAGTTTGGAAAACAAGTGTGCCATGGTATGATTGCAAGAAAAGTTTTTATATCCAGTCATGTCCTGAATGTCAACATTACAGTCCACTGTAAACTGGACTTTGGAAACCAGAGCACTATTATATGCAATGATGATTAGAAATTTGATAACCTTAAGTACAGTCTGGCGAACATACATGGCATACAGTATATCACCTTCTTCCACATGCAGCCGGAACTTCTTCACTTTCTCAAATAAGGCCTTTGCTTGCTCACCTTCCTTTTTATCCAGAGCCCCTGCAGTAGATTTGTCAACCACAAACTTCTCAGGAATTGACTTTAGAGACTGAGAGTTGACCAGGCTGCCTTCGGGACCAGACTGCATCGTGTTGGACCTGTTCACGTTGTTCTTCCGGTTGTCCTTTTCTTCTGAGTCCTCCCCAGACACTTCCGATAAAGCCCGTGTGGTCCAGGGGGAGTCAAAACACTTCCCCAGGATGGAGATGAAATGTTCTATTTTGGAGCTGGAGCCAGGGAATTTGAACCAAAAGTTACTGCAGAGCATGAAGACCAGGGTATGGATGAGCACAAGGTAAGGGAAATACTTGGCATACCAGTGGAGGGCTCGCTCATAACACATCTGGTTTATAAAACTGTACTGCTGGAGGTCCAAATCTGTCTTCAGTCCTTTCATTTCCACCATGGCGGCATTGGCAGGAGACGGTTTAGGTGGAGGCAGTGGGGTGGTACTGGCAACTGCTTGAGAGACATTTGAAATGGAAGAATGGTTCTGAGCAGGCTGCACTCTTTTTGGAAGGCAGATGATCTTGTCTTGCATGACCTGAAACACAGAAATAATATTTTCAAATTCTATTACTCAAAGAGCTTTCATAATATCATTAGTCTGAAGAAAGCAGCAATAACCTCCAATAAATGTCTATTTCCTCTGCCTGGAGAATATAATGCTCAATTCCAGCACCAAGATTTTATTCTTAGCTCAGATGTAAGAGAAATGAAATATCTGATTTTATTTGTCACATCTAAGTTACGATATAAAACAGCAGTATTGTCAGGACACAGAACCAGTCAAAACAAAGTGAATATTTAGACAACATTCAATATATTTTTAAAAAATTTTCATTTCTTCTCTCACTGCAGCCTTGGAGAAGCAGTCACTGTTCTGGGAAGTATGTCCCCTTATCAGATTCAACTTTGAATTGGATGGCTCCCCATATTATATTAGTTTGTATATGAAGCAGTAAATGCATTGGAAAGAAGAAATATGGAAAAAATTCCCATCTTTATTTTTTCCCCTTTTCTTTCTACCAGTATACTGGACTATGTTGTTTGTCGTTAGGTGTTGTTAAGTCAGTGTCCAACTTTGGTGATCCTATGTACAGCAGGTGAAACACTATTGTCAGTGCTTCTCTGCTATTCATAGGGTTTTCAATTGCATATTTTTTGGGGGAGTGGGTCACTGAGTCCTTCTCCCAAGCCTACAGGAAGGACCTGGTGTTCCTAGGCAGTCTCCCATCAAAGTATTAACCACGCCCAACCCTGCTCAGCTTCCAAGATCTGACAGGATCGGATGCCATAGTGGTACGGCTACAGGCATCCTGGACTATACACGTGGACTAATATAAATGGCTTTAGTATAACAGGGATTAATAAATTTTTATATGCTCTTCAGAGAGAGATAATAAAATACAGATGTGTTAAACAGCAAACAATTTATGTCTAAATTTGCTAGCTTCATGTACAGTATTGAGAACCTTCATCCCTCTACCAATGCTTTAATTTGCCAAAAAGAATATTATGCTATGAGAAAGCCAAGCAGTCTCATAAGACTAATTTGGGGGAAAGAGAATGCACCCTTTTTTGAAGATGAGGTAGAATGAGGAAGAATATACCTTGAATCAAATTGGAGGAATCATCCCCATGATGTAGCTCATGTAAGTGAAACAATTTGAACAATAAGCAACAGTTCAAGGGAAGAATAACCAAGGAGTACATACACATGATGCATGGAATTAGCATTGCAGGGAAAGTTGATTTGTACCTTAAAATGACAAGTGGCTGGAAATCCACAGTATTTGGTTATTCCGCAAGAGTAAACTGTCTAGTAATGTTGCCCCATTGAAGTCCTTTACATTGATTACAGAAGTAGAAACTGAATTCATTGCAAAGTGGATCCTTATGCCATCTTTTGTGATCACAAGGTAGTGACAAGGGAACTAGCAGCCCAGTAGACAGAAACACAAAGGTGACAATGAGCTGAAGCATCCAATGTTTAGTAAAGTGTCTGACACATAGGAGACCACCAGTGTATATTTGCCAAGACATATACAGAACCACCAGTAGTCCTTCCTGTTCAGGGCTATATCTGGTTGGTTGTGGAGGACACCTATCCTATGGGTGAAGATGAAGACAGTGTGTATAGTGAAAACAATAGCAAACTTGTTAGGTGCCGTGAGTTGGGTCCAATTCATAGCGACCCTATGTACAGCAGACGAAATACAACCTGAAACTGTGCCATGCCCAGCACTATGTCAGTGCTTCCCTGCTTTTCATAGGGTTTTCAATAGTGGGTTGTTTTTTGAGAGTGGGCTTCTGGGTTCTTCTCTCAAGCCTATAGGACCCGGTTTTCCCAGGTGGTCTCCCATACAAGGACTAACCAGGCCCAACCCTGCTTAGCTTCTAAGGCCTGATGGGATTGGACTCCAGAGTGGTTATGGCTCTACGCTATGCTTAATATGCAACTGTCCCTATCCTCATAGTGTCCTGGGTATTAATTCTTTTAACTGTCACCTTAATTTGATAAGGCAGTACTGTTATTACTCTCATTTTATAGGTGGGGAGACAGGCATGGACTCAGGTTAAGTAACGTTCCTAATGCCATCTAGCATAGGGTCACCTGGACCCAGAGTCTACATTCTTATTTTATTTAACTGAATTTTTAGCATTAAACTAATTTGACATTATCCTACAAAACAAATTACCTTATAGAAATTCACATTTTATGGACAGTGTTTATTGCTTCCCATATCTTATACATGTAACAAGAAATGAGGTTAGAGGAAGAGAGGATGTTTTACTGCACAGTTTATTAAGCTCTGTCTGGAGAATAAAGGAGCAAGTACTTAATATCTAAATCAAAAGGCAGGGAAGAATTAAAAATGTGATTGCATTTACTTTAAGGGCTCAGTGGCTACAGAGATGTGAGAATTGAACAGTGATCCTCAAACACTTTTATCACTTATCAATATCATAGAAAAGATGTTGAACACATCCACTCAGTGCATGTATGCCTTCTTATAATTATATCCTTATGTTAATCAATATTTCAAATATTGGAAAATCTTAACTTCTGTCCCATTAAATTGAAAATAAATATAAACTAACGTTTTTGTTTTTATCGCACATCTCAATGGAGTAGTCTTCCTTTTTCTTGGGGGTCAAACATCATCCTTTCAAAATCCCAGGAATAAAATATATTAGGAGAAAGCCTAGACAAATGCCAGAATATCTGAAAGGAATATGAAAGGGAAACAAGTAAGAAATGTAGTGTTTAGGATGATGGTCCAGATGCTTTTCCATTCGTGGTCTTGTCTAATGGTCTTGTTTAATGCTCCGACCATCTGTGAAGCAGCCAGAGGGTGGGGGCCAGAGACTAGCAGGGAAAAAGGAATCTGCTTCTCTGACAACATTCTCCCATCCTGACACCCTTGAGCTAGTATGTTAATATGACACTATCAATGATGTGATAAAAACACAGAAGAAGATAAAAATACAGAAGATAAAAACACAGAAGAATCAGAGCAAAAGCAAGATTAGTCAGCAGGTAAAAAGGCAGGCACTTTCATAAGGTGCTAAGTTCCTGCCAAACAACCATGTAGGCTTGGCTACTTCCCCTCTCCTATCTCATCCCTATGGTGGCCTTATTGACTGCTATGTAGGATTTAAAGTTATGTTCTGTATCAGGATGCCTGCTGAGTGGCAGGTAGGGCTAAAATCTAGTTTGTGCGCCTTTCACTTAGCTGTGAGGCTATGTCTACCCCATGGGAGCGTCTTTTCATATTTTACATAGATACCTCATTGGCTGGGGTTTGCCATGCTGGGGAAGTGGGTCACATTCTCCTCATCCTCCAGAGGAAGAAAATGACCAAGGTTCAGAAGATTTAAGTGATCTGAACACATTCACATAGCTAGAAATGGAATTCTACAACAGGAATTTAAATCTGCCTTCTGTTTCTGTCCCACAGTTCTTCACTATTGCACACGGTCTTCTTTTTATGCCAGTCACAATATGGAGGAATCCTACCATTCTCTTATAGGACCAACCCTCAGGCGGCCTTTGGAAGAAAAAGATTTGAGTACAGAGCTGCATGGTGTGTTTGTGTAAGTGGAAGAAGAGAAGGAGGAAAAAGAAATGGGGGAGGGGGACGGCAAAATGAGTAAAATATCCTGCTCCAAAATACATCTAGGGGAGAAAAGTTAATATTCTAAAAGCTGACATGAGAATTATTCTTAGAATGGAATAATTTATGTTAGGAAAATATCTAAGTGTGAGAATGAGGAGAAGGATACAGAAGAAAGTCAATCACTGACAGCAAGGGTCAAATGATGTTGGTTGACACAGGGGTAGCACAAAATGGCTAAACTGCCTCCTCTCCACGGGAAGGAAGAAGTTTGGAAGCTGGGAGATAAGACAGCAGAGCCAAGGGGCTGGAGTAGAAGAAATGCAGGTGAAGCAACACGGCAGGTGGATGGACTGTACTCTGATTATTTATATTTTGAGATGCAAATACCTTTCCAACTTTCTCAAATCTTTAGTAAACCTTGCCACACACATTAGATCTTTTAAGAATGAACTTTGTAGAAATCACAGCAAATGTGATGCTGGGATCAAAGTTGTACAGAAAGAATTTGCTTAGGATGAGTAAAAATCAATAATTCAAGTTATTTCCGTGGAAGCAGAAAGTGGGAGTGTTAGAGGGCAATAGGCAGGAAGAAAGGGAATAGAGAGCTCTGCATCCAGCTACCTCCCAGCCTAGCTATGTGCTTCCCAGCCACCTGAACAGGAATATCAGTGGAAGCCTGCTGTGCAACAAAGGCCCTGGTCTGGTGGTCCATGCTTCCCTGACAGATAATACCCTTACAAACAGCATACTTGTGAGAAGGAAACAGAGAACTTAAGCCACTCCTCAGTTCTACATCATACAGGAAGGATGGTAAGTCTGTGTAAGACATATGCCATCCTCAGCAATCGAAAGGACATACTTTAGTGGATTCTGCTCCTTTATCAAGACCACTAGCTGCCAGGTTTTCTACCCTTTTTGAAATGCCTGCCTGTGAGCCCAGTCCTTGAGGACCCTGGGAATCCATTAACCCATTCTGGGCCCAGGGCCCAGGAGTAAACGTTTCTTTCCTTCTTCTGAAGGCCTAAACCCCATTATGAAGATTACACCCCACCTGAGCTCAAGGCAGCAGCAGCCCTTTGCTACTGCTGGCTTTCACATCTCAAAGGTTGTACTATCTTTACAATCTATGTCATATTCTCTATCTTTAATAAACTTATTCTATACTCTATTCTGGGGCTGGGATTTAGCTCAGTGGGTAGAGCGCTGCGCTGCAGTCTCTGAGGTCCCACGTTCAATTCCCAGCACCGCAAAAATGGGAGAAGGGCCTGGCAATCCACTCCCAAGGCAATCCTGAAACAGTCAGCCATTGAAAACCCTATGAGGGTCGCTATGAGTCGGATACCGACTCGACGGCACCTAACAACAACAACAACAACAACAACAACACTCTATTCTGTGTCTTCTATATATTCTTTTATTTAGGGAAACACAGACGAACTGAAATATCTGCTGGTAGGGAAGGGTGAGGTAACTGCTGCTGCTGGGGAAGGACCTACTTGCTGCCAGCCTCCGGGGGACCTGTGCTCCAGACGCGTGCTTCCCTCTCTGGACCCATCTACTCATGCTTCTTGTATCTCCCTGGGTAATAGGACCAGGAGTACTCATCTTTCTGGGAGTTTGCCAAAACTTGAAGAGGGCATTGGACTGGGGTTGTCCCAAATATCCTCTAGAATAATCTTTAGAAGCATTTAACATCTACTTTAGAGAGGTGTATAAAATGCTCCTCAAGGTTTCACAACAGTCCTTGGAGGAAAAAAAAAATGTACACATAAAGTTGTTCCATGACTGTGATAATATCTATGCAGAATTTTGTTAAAGACACCCAAGAGTTGTAGGGACTAGAAAAACAGTTCACTAATATTTGGATTCATAAATTCTTATCCACAAATAATCATGCTGAGAAAACATAACCGCTATTTTTGGAAATAAAATAAAAAAGATATTGAAGATGCTTCCTCAATTCTAACGTTAATGAAATAAACTAATTTTTTTCTTTTGTTTTGTATAGGCAGGTGTTTTCAAGAGAAATAGTACCATAATTCAAACTTCCTTATAAAAGTATACAGCCCATCCAAATGCACCCTAAAATGCTGCTCTGATTGAGGAAAAGAAGTACAATATTTAAAAATGTAACTGTTAAATTTATATTGCCAAAAGATGCATTTTTAAGTGAAATATGTGCATACTTTATCACAGAGTAAAGTACTTTGAGTAGTCAATATGACATTAAGGCCTTCTAATAGTAATTTTCACTGTTTTAAATCATTAATAAAATTAATAATGGCTATATCTTTGGTGGTAGTTATTTGAATCTCAGCCCTTTCTTATGCTAAACTAAATTATGGGAGGCCATTGTTTTGGAAAAACTCCTACTCCAAACCCCAATAGACCAGACCAAACCAAAATGGAATCACTCATATTAAATGCTACATAATAAAACTGAAACTTTAAAGAAGTGGATCCCCAAACGGAGCAGTTTTTCCTGAAAACAGGAGGCTCCAGTCTCTCTAAGTCAGCATAGTAAGGAAGCTCCTTCTGCTTTAACCTTGACAAAAAAGTACCCTGAAGTAACTCCATATTAACCCCTCAGCTTTGTCTCTATTGCTGTTTCCTTGTTTCCACCACTCAAAACCCACTGTCCACTATTGCTCAGTGGGAGCTCTCATTCCATTTTGTAGAACAGAGGCTGTCCCAATTCATGAATTACAAATAAAAGCCAATTAGGTCTATAGTTTTGTTGTAATTTTGACTTTGACAGAATCATAACACACATTATTATGTATAAAAGTAGATTCCACTTATATAGACAGTTGTCAGAGAAGGGTTGAAGTAAAAAGCAGAACCCATATGTGACAACCAGTGAAAAGGTACACACTGGCACACACCTAGGGCCTGAGGTTCAAACAAAATGAAACAAAACCATTTAGCTTCAGAGACACTACTTGAAATAACAAAGATAGAGCAATATAAATAAGGACTTTCTTATCTAGTACATGCCAGAGATGTAAACAACACCTCCAGGGCTGGTGTAGGGATGAGTCCAAAATAAGTGCTGGGTAGTTCTGCCCACATCTCAGAGAAAGTCAATCATGCTGTGGTCTCCATTCTGTCAGTTCTTTTGTTAGGGATGCTAGGAACAATAAGCCCTTCAAAGGCAAACACAGCTCAATCACTTATTAGTAAGAGAAGGGCTCAGGTTTGCACTTTTCTTTCACAACGAACTTCCGAATCTACTTGCCTATATCCAGACAAAAACATGGTGTTATTTTTATTGAGATTACTTTACATGTATAAGTTAATTGAACAACTGGCATCTCTATGATGATGGCTCTTCCCCTCTATGGTGTTTGTTTCCACTTGCTTATATTTAATATGAATTTCATTACGGAATTTCATTATGGAATTTTCATACAATTATATCATGTACTTTGCTATTGTTCACTCCCTCATTATACCCCCATGTTGCTCCCACCTCTTCCCACTATTCCCCTCTGAACTCTAGATATATACCTTTGTACTTTCTAGTCCTACACACACAATTTTTAAATAAGTCTAGATTTAAAAACAACTCTAGCTTCCGCAGGGAGTGAATATGCAATATTTGTCTTTCTGAGGCTGGTTTATTTCCTTTAAAATGATGACCTCTACTTCCATCCATCTTCATGCAAATGACATAATTTCATTCTTTACAACTGAATAAAATTCCATTGTGTATATATATCTGTCATCATTTGAATCTAAATGTCCCCCAAAGGTCACGTGTTTAAATGTTTGGTCCCTACCTGGTGGTGCTCTCCTAGGAGATTATAGAACTTTGAGATGTGGGAGCATGTTTTGTGAAAGTGGCTCCCTGGGGATGGGACTTTGGGGTTTACCCTGGCCTTATGGTTCTGGTCTGTCATTCTCTGCTCCTGATCTGCCATGATGTGAGGTCGTCTAATGCCCTGTGGGCTGACCAGCCACCATACCTTCCTGTCTCTAAAGACTAGGTTCTTCTAACTGTGAGCGACCAATAAATCTTTCCTCCTATAAGTTTGTTGAGGTTTATTTCTCTGCCACAGTGATGAATAAGCTAATACAATACCATTTTTTTTTTCAGTACTAGGAGGTTGAACTCAGGGCCTTGTTAATGGAGCAAGTGCTCCAACACTGAGCTGCATCCCAGCCCTTTTATTATTTTTTATTTTTAAACAAGGTCTCGCTAAGTTTGCACAGGGTGCAAACTTTGCATAGGGTGCATAGGCTTTGAACTTGTAATCCCCCTGCCCTTGCCTCCCAAGTTTCTAGGGTTACAGGTATGCACTACTACACCTAGCAACCACAGTTTTTTTTTTAATCTGTTCATTTGTTGATGAACATTTGGGCTGATTCTATGAACAGTATTGCAGTGCACATGGAATTACAAGTTTCTCTATGGTATGATGACTTAAATTCCTTTGGGTATATACCCAGGAGTGGTGTATCTGGATCATATCATAATTCTACTTTTAGTTTTCTGGGGAACCTTCACACTGATTTCTAAAATGACTGTATTAGTTTATAATTCCACTAGCAATATATAAGTTCTTCCCCACCCCTTGCCCTGCATCTTTGCCAGCATTTGTTTTTGTTTGTTTTGTTGATACTAGTCATTCTGACAGGTGAGATGGAATCTCAGTGTAGTTTTGACTTGCATTTCCCTGATGGCTAAGGATGGTGAATATTTTTTTATATATTGATTGACCATGCATGCTTCTTTTAAGAACCATCTGTTTAATTCAATTGTTGACTTATTGGCTGGATTATTTTCTTTTGGTATTTAATTTTCTGAGTTCTTTATATATTCTAGTTATTAATCCCCTGTCAGATGGATAATTGGCAAAGACCTTCTCCCATTCTGTGGGCTCTCTCTTTCCTATAGTGATTCTATCCTATGCTGTTCAGGTTTTTAATCTCATGAAGTCTCATTTGTCAATTTTTGCTACCACTTCCTGTGCTACTGGAGTCTTTTCAAGAAAGTTGTTGCCTATGCCTGTATCTTGAAGGGTTTTCTCTATGTTTTCCTCTAGTAGTTTCAAAGTTTCTGGTTTTACATTAAGATCTTTAATCCATTTTGAATTGAATTTTGTGCAGAGTGAGAGACTGGGCTTTAGTTTCATTCTTGTACATACGGACATAAAGTTTTCCTAGTGTCATTTGTTGAGGAGGCTGTCTTTTCTCCAATGTATGTTTTTTGCACCTTTGTCAAAAATCAGATGGCTATAGTGTGGGTTTATTTCTGGGTCCTCTATTCTATTCCATTGGTCTTCATGTCTGTTTTTGTGCTGGTATCAAGCTGTTTGTTACCATGCCCCTATAATATAATTTGATGTCAGTAACTATGATGCCTCCTGAATTGCTCTTCCTACTCAGGATTGCTTTGGCTATTCTGGGTGTTTTGTCCTTGCATATGAGGTTTAAGATTATTTTTTTCTATTTCTGTGAAGTATGTTATTGGAATTTTGATGGGGATTGCATTGAATCTGTAGGACATTTTTAGTAGTATAGCCATTTTCACAATATTAATTTTTCCAATTTATGAGTAAGGGAGGCCTCTCCATCTTCCAGTATTTTCTTCAATTTCATTCTTTAGTATTTTGAAGGTTTCATTGCAGAAGTCTTTCACCTTCTTCATTAGATTTATTCCTAGATTTTTTGAAGCTATTATGAATGGGATTGTTTTGATTTCTTTCTCAGCATGATATATATAAATGCTATTGCTTATTAATATTGATTTTTTAAATATTGATTGAATACTGAGTGCTG
The DNA here is from genome assembly GCA_007922755.1 of Pedetes capensis. Lineage (NCBI taxonomy): Eukaryota > Metazoa > Chordata > Mammalia > Rodentia > Pedetidae > Pedetes > Pedetes capensis. Next base: position 10,899 of record VMDO01017460.1, on the reverse strand, counting down.
CTCGGGATTGAACCCAGTGCTTTATGCATGTTAGGCACATGCTCCATCACCCAGCTATACTTCCAGTACCCAGTAAATTTATTTTATATCTACCTGCTTTGAAGTCATACCAATCTACCACTTCTATGTTATAACTTTATCTCTTTGATCCCTCTAAATATATTCATTTTAAATTCATTAAGTTCACTTCAAAACTTGATTTCATTTTCAATGAATCAGTGTTCCAATTACTAATTTTGCTGATAGCCTTTCTTAACATAGTTTTCTTCATGTGTTCTGGGTGGCAGGCACCTTCTGGGTGAGAAATTGTTTTCTATAGTCTCTCTTGTATGTGCTTTTGTGGTTTCCTATACCCAGCTAGCCCTGGGTCCACCACTCAGCCTTATTACGGAGTTCTGATGTTCCACTGTGGTGTCAGCACATTCCAGGGCCAGGCAGGGAGACAGCAGGAAGACTAACTCAGTTCCTGGTGGGGAGGCACCCTAGGACAGTTTCTTCTGAAGCACCAACATCTGGTTAATCACCATTCTTTTCAGTTTCCCTTTGAGAGTGCAGGCCTTGGCTTCCAAGAGTGACCAGGCTCTGGTCTCTTATCTCACTTGGTGCATTTATAGTTCCCTTTACTGGCAGGAGTTGTACTCCTCACTGTCACTGCTTAGTTTTGGATGCCAGCCCGGCAACTGATTTGGCCCCACTCAATAGTCCATCCAAGCTTCATAGAAATGCTTATTTGGTTTTTGAATCGATATTCACATTTTTCTTATCTCTTTTCGTATTTTACTCATGACTATAAACATGAACAAAGGAATGTTTTGAAATGTAGCAAATTACCAGTTTTTCACCAAGTGTATGTATTTTAATATAAAAATGAGTCAAGAAAAATTAGTATTATGAAGAATCAGTGCTGCTTGTGGAGTGCCAAACAAGGTAAACCTATACTGCTAAATTACCTCCTTCACAAAAGGCTGAATTTCTTTACATATATCCCACATCCTCAACAATAAAGTCCATGGCTCTTTTTCTATGAAATATAACCTAAAATTATTTCTTGTATTTGGACTACTAAACCATTTTTTGTTGTTGTTGGGTGCCCTTGACTTGGTGTCTGACTCATAGGGACCCTACATACAACAGGTGAAACACTATTATTATTGCTTCTCTGCTATTCATAGGGTTTTCAATGGCTGATTGTTTTTTTGGAAGTGGGTTGCTGAGTCCTTCTCCCAAGCCTATAGCACCTGGTGTTCCCAGGTGGTCTCCCATCCAAGTACTAACCAGGCTCAACCCTGCTTAGCTTCCAAGATCTGATGGGATTGGATGTCATAGTGGTATGGCTGCAGCCTAGTAAATCATAGTTATGATTATATTACTATAGAAAGAGGAAATAAGGGAGAACATTTGGTGGGTATAATAAATAAGTGGTACCATTTCAGCATGTGAACTTGTGATCCAGATATATTCTTTAGACTATAGCTTATTCTTTAAAAAGAGAGTGCTTTGCCTTGGTTATGGCAGGTTTGATCCAAACATGTAGAATGAAGCCACAGAAAGGTAGGTGGACCAATATAAAGGTGATCGCCTTTATCCTTCACCCTCCCTCCACCTCACCGATTCAGGTATGGCTGGTACCAATAGGTTCTACCCTGAAACTTCTCATCAGACTTGCCCCCAATCCCTGCTGACCTGAAAATGAGGTAGCAAGAAACACACTCCTAAGGCTCATGCAGAGGTACTAAGGACAGACTACCACTCATCAACTAAAATTGACTGGGTATCTACTATATTCTAAGCATTGTAGGAAAATCAGGCACAACCTATATTTGCTGTTCTTAAAGCACTTGCAGTCTTATTAGAAAGACAGAAATAGTTATGCAGTAAGTCAAATAGGTGTGCAAATAAGGCAGTGCCCATCATGTGAATGGTTTAAGTACAAGAGTGCTCAGGCCTAGAGTAAGCAGGGGAGGCTCCGTGGAATATTTGTGACTTCATTCAGGTCTTGAAGCTCCTACACTTGGATAGGGTATTGGGGGTAGAACCTTGTGGGTTCCAGAGACAGGAGTAAAGGGTCACATTTTGGGAGAGAGAGTAAAAGAACTGGAAAGATAGACTGTCACTCTTTTCTTTCTGAGGTAGATCCATTTCTCCGGGGTAAAGGGATAAAAATAGAAAGGAAGGGAAAGAACTATCATGTCACTAAATTATCAGTTGATGTACAAATTTAATTAGGCAATTTCTCCTACAGAAACAAGATGCTAGAGGACAAAGAAGGCAGCTATTTTCAAAAGACATGAGATTTTCTCTCATCAGTGGCTGAATTAACTCTTGAAATTGTTGATTTTGTTTCAAAGCTAACAATTGAAAATATTTTAAGTATCAAAAGACCTTCATAAGAAAGGAAAGAAATTGGAAAGGCAGGGTAGATGGCTTTAAAGGAGTGACCATCAAAATGTTTTTGGGCTTAGCAAATTTCTTATTCACAAGTCTTGCTTTCCTTCAAGTCTAATATTATGTGTCTGGGGGCAATCACCCTGGAGCACAAAAATAGATGTGCATGAGTGATGCCTGCTGCATCACTATCTCCAGGACAAACAAGGCCCTTGTCACCAGAGGAAACAGACAAGTAAAATTGCAGTGTGTGTCATAATTTCCTGCCTGCTGTGCACATCTTTTCTTTTCTTTCCCTTTTCCTTCCTTCCTTCCTTCCTTCCTTCCTTCCTTTCTTTTCTTCAGAGTTTAATCTTTTACAGTGGTTTTCAGTACATGGTAAAATAGAAAGGAAGGTACAGAGATTTCTCATATACCTTCTGCCCTGACACACGCATAACCTCCCCTATTCTAAATATCCCTCCTAGGGTGGTACATTTGTTCTAATTGATGAACCAACATTGACACGTCATTATCACCCAAAGTCCACAGGTTACAGTAGAATTCACTCTTGGTGGTGTATGTTTGATGGGTTTGGGAAAACATAATGATATATACTCATCACTACAGTATCCTACAGAGTAGTTACACAGCCCTAAAAATCCTCTGTACACAAACTATTCATCCCTCTCCTCCTCTGCACCCTATGCCCACACCATTGATCTTTCTCCTGTCTTCACAGTTTTGCCTTTTCCAGAATGTCAAATAGCTGGAATCATATAGTATGTAGCCTTTTCAGGTTTGTTTCTTTCACCTAGTAATATGCATTTAAGGTAACTCCATGTCTCTTCATGGTCTTTCATAGTTTGATGGCATTAGGGTAATATTCTATTGTCTGCATTTTTTTTTTTTTTTTTTTACTGGTGACATTTATGATGGCCAGCAAATAACACTATGTGCATAGAGGAAGTTTAGATCTAGATAAGGGGTGGGGGGAGAGAGAGAGAGAGAGAGAGAGAGAGAGAGAGAGAGAGAGAGAGAGAGAGAGACTGAAGTAAACTGCCAAATTTTAAGGTGTTTATTGCCTGCAGCCGTACCACTTTGGCATCCGTTCCCATCAGATCTCAAAAGCTAAGCGGAGTCAGGCCTGGTTAATACTTGGACGGGAGACCTCCTGGGAACACCAGGTGCTGTAGGCTTGGGAGAAGGACCTAGCAACTCACTCCCAAAAAACAATCAGCCAGTGAAAACTCTATGGATAGTAGAGAAGCAGTAACAATACTGTTTCGTCTGTTGGACATAGGGTCACTATGAGTCAGACACTGACTCCGTGGCACCTAACAAGAAGAAGAAGAACAACAAGGTGTTAATTAATGAACACAAGGACTGGCTGGGGGTGTACTTCAGTGGTAGAGCCTTTGCTTAGCATTCATAGGGCCCTGACTTTGATCCCTTGTACTGTAAAAAAATAAAGTGAAATAAAAATAAACACAAGGGCTGAGTAAAAAGTTTATTTTTATTATTTGCAATGGGAAAAGGAAAAGAAGGAAAAAAAAAACAAACCTTGAGACTTCCTTAGGCATGGAATCTGCATCCTTGGGGGGAAAACTCCAAGAGGTTGGGCAAATAAGTCCATAAAAACTTGGATTTTTGAATTTATGAATTTTCTCAGTGGTAGGTATAACAAAAGTACATTTTCTATAGGTTTCATTGAGGCCAGACAGCAAGCAAATCTTGAGTTATACATAATCAGAAATTTCTATGCTTGAAGAACATTAACTGCCACTGGTTTGATAGAATTTCTTAAGTCATTATCACACAGACTAAGTAAAAGTATGAGTAAGCTCCTCGAAGGCAGACATCATGTTTTGTTTTCAATACCTGGCACAAAGTAGGTATGCAATAAATATCAGGTGAATAAATACTGCCTCCCTCCAAAGGAGAACAAGCCACAGCAATTGTAAATATATACATTCATATAATCAGATGCCAGTGAACATCTGGTTATGTTTGGCTTCTAGCTACTTCCCTTTAAGATGAAACAATCATTTTGCACATCCTCCATATTGCCAAGTGAGGTCAGCCTAATGATTCTGAAAGCCAGAATTAAGTGCTGACTCATTTAAGATCCTCAAAGAAAGGGCCAGAGTTGGGAGGTCCTGTTTGCTTATGTCTAAGTAAAAAAGAGGCCTGCAGCCGTACCACTGTGGCATCTGATCCTGTCAAATTTCAGAAGCTAAGCAGGGTCAGGCCTGCTTAGTACTTGGATGAGAGACTGCCTGGGACTATTGGGAGCTATGAGCTTGGGAGAAGGACCTGGCAGCCCACTCCCAAAAAACAATCCACCATTGAAAACCCTATGAATAACAGAGAAGCACTAACAATACTGTTTCGCCTATTGTACGTAAGGTCACTATGAGTCAGACTCCGACACAATGGCACTTGACAACAACAACAAGAAGTAAAAAAGAAGCCATCACATCCACTTTAGGATCATGACTACATTTTGATATTTTGTTCAATAAATGCAATTCTCTTATCACTGCAGAAACGACATGCAAATTTCTCTGAGAGTGAAGATGACAACAATACATACTACAATTGTGAGTTTTGCTAACCCTTGGTCAGCTTGGTGCTTTCAGGCCATCAGGGATCCTTTTGTTTCCTGTGCCTTGGTTGTATCTACATAGTATTTGTTCCCTTCTTTTGAAGAGAGCTGCTCCACAACAAACAAGGAATTAGAGAAAAAAAATTCAAAAATGAGGAGGTAGGTGAGATTCGAAGCAGTCCCCTCTCATTCCGTATCATGACATCGTTCTGTAAGCCAAGTGGACCAGTGAATTATTGGATCCATGGAAATTTAACACTTAAGTGGAAAGTACCTACTTTCAAAGTAAAATGCCGTGGAAAATTGCAATGGGTATAAAAACTATGGATAAACATCAGAAATGTACACTTTATTAACAAATATTTGTTTTACTTGTTTGAAGAATTTCAGATATTTATCTATAATTATGGTCCTAAAATGATATAAGAAAATCTCTTTTTGAAGGGATGCACAGAGATTGAAATCTTGGTTCTCCACTGAACTGACTTGTCATAAGTCAGTTTACACTACAGTTTACTGATGAATCTATGGAGCAGGAATTGGATAGAAGAAATCAGAAGTGTTCAAAGACAAACAAATCCTCTGGCCTATCCACAATGCATGAACAGCATGAAGATACAGATAATGGTAGCATCCAAATAAACAAATAAGCAAAACAACTATTCTAAAGGTTTTTTCAAAAATGGTGTTTATTTCAGAAATATGCTATAATAATTCAAGAACAATATGCTGTAGTACTTAGTGAGTGAGATGATGTCAACCGTCAGGCTGTGGTCCAACCTATGTGAAGTAATAGACTGTACTGCTCATAAGAGAACAGCTGTAATTTGTTGTAACATCATAGAAAGTTTGCACTTAAGGCAGGAGCTGTGGCAATTGTTAGGCACTTGTTTGTGGGCAGTACCTTAAGTCTGGTCTTTTTCCCTCTTACCTCTTCCCAGGAGAAACAGAGACATTACAGATGGAAACCTCTAAGGAAAAGTATTGAATCTTAGTGTCATGAGGGGTTAGAGTCTGAGATCAAGAGGCCGGACTTTCCCTTGGAATTGCTCTTTAAAGTTCCCATTGGGAGTCTTTTTTTGGCAGGGTAGGGGCAGTCTTTGGGGATGTAACCCAGGACTCAGGCATGCATGCTAGACAAGCTCTAGAGCTACCTCCTCGGCACAGGAGTCATCATTTTGAAGTCTCTTTCTTTGCAGCTGATGTGACAGGATGGGTCTGGAGCTGCCTCTTTTGGAGGTGGATGGTAGCCTGAGAGGGTCTAAATAGGGCAGCTCAGGTAAGTGTTAAGTAGAGCTGGTAAGACATCAGTTTCCCTTTACCTTCTTTTCTCTCCTGGCCCCTCCACTTGGTATCTTCTTTGCCTGGATCCTCCCCATCCCCTGCTGTTTTCCTCACACTGAACATGGAAGAGATTACAATGTAGAAAAAAGAGGCTAAGGAAGTTTCTTTTGTCCTCTTCCTTTCTGAAACCTTCAGAGGAAGAAAGTCCTTGTGTCTTATCTGAGGTCTGGCCTAGGTCACGAGGAGATTGGTAGTGAGGTACAGGGCCACAGTCTTAGTCTTTGGTCTAGTTTGTCTTCTATGTTCGAATGTCTCCTGCAATGGCTCTGGCAGAAGGATGCAGGTTCCTCTGGGAGTAAGAATTTAGGCCTCTCTCAATCTCTGTTTGACAGAGATCCACCAAATCATAGTTGTGATGACACGGAGATGCCCCAAATGAAGAGAAGGCATTTTGAAGACAATGGTTAAAGAAACTAAAAATAACAATTTTCTATTTTACTACCATTTTCTTCCACAAAAATCTGTGACATGGAAATGCTTATCTGGTTCATTCTATAAAACTGGGGCTCAGGAAAGCCATGTGTTTTACCTAAAATCCTATTAAAAGTATATAGTAGAGTCCATGTTTTCTGTTTGAAATTTTGGGGAGAGATTTTTCTTTTGAAATTGATTCAGCCTCACTGAAAATTTAAAAACAGCATAAATATTGTATTTCTTGTAGACATATGAAGTTTCTTACAAAAGAAACTGATGATGTAGCTGATGGCCTATTAGGCAAAAGATTTGTGGTTGGTAGTACAGAATTTCTAAAAATATAAAATTGTCTAATACAATCATGAAACAAGTGTTCCAGGAGAGAATATCCCTACAATACTGCCTTGTCTTGCATTAAGCATTTTCTGAGACCAACTATAACATCTACACTATAAAATTTAGCATCAACATCCCAACCAATAAGCTAACATATTTGAACTGAAGTTTACATGGCCTCAGCTTTGGGTATCAGCACAAGGAATCTCTCCTGGCTTTTAAGAACTAATACACTTTGAGTTGTCCCTGGGTTTAGCTCAGTCAGTAGAGTGCTGCTCTGTGCTCTCTGATGCCCTGGCTTCGATCCTCGGCACTGCAAAAATGGGAAAAGGACCTGGCAGCCCATTCCTGGAGAAATCCTGAAAAAACAATCAGCCATTGAAAACCCTAGGAATGGCACAGAAGCACTGACATGGTGCTGGGCACATCCCAGGGTTGGGGAGTATTTCCTGTTGTACATAGGGTCACTATGGGTTGGACTCAACTTGACGGCACCTAACAACAACAACATACCTTGAGTTGGGAGATGCCAATTCTATTTTTAAATTACTGACCCTAATATTGTCAGTAATCCCAACATTTCTTAGGAAAGCTAGTATATTGAACTTGTTATTACAATGAGGAAAATAGCCACTACATTCAAAAGCCTTAATGCCTTTACTCTTAGAAACAGGTTGTTGTTGTTGTTAGGTGCTGTTGAGTTGCATCTGACTTGTAGAGGCCCTATGTACAACAGAACAAAACACTACCTAACACTATCAGGCACATGATCTTTTTGTTTGAGCCCACTGTTGCAGGCACTGTGTTTTCTTTTCATTTTGAGCAGTGCTACCTCAGCAAAGATAGGTTTCAGGGGCTGTACTCCATTGCTGTCAATAGGTTGACTCTACTTTGTGGAGACAACTCTTCCCAGTTGTTTCCTGAGTGCCCTCTAGCCTGGGGAGGTAATTTTCTGGCACTAAATTTGACAGTGCTTCTCCACTATTCATAGGGTTTTCAATGGCTAATTGTTTTGGGAATGGGTTGCTGTGTTCTCCTCAGTCTGTCTTATTCTGGAAGCTCAAATGAAACCTGTCTACCATGGGTGGCCCTGCTGGTATCCGAAATACTAGTGGCACAGCTTTCAGCATCTCACCAACATACAAACCCCCACAGCACAAGTGGACAGACACTTGGGGGTAGAAAACAGAATTGCTACAAATTATATCAAAACCCTTAAATTCCTTATTTGGTAGAAACTTCCATGTAGAAATTAATAAAATTTTACCTTGCATCATAAGTATCATCCTTTGCAATACCCTATAACATTTTGTAGGAATAAAATTTATTGCTCTATTCCTATAATCATGCTACATAGACTACCAAGGATCCGATTTTCCAGGGAGAATTATTTTTTCTCCTTTGCACTCACTGCACTTTATTTATGTGTACCCACTGCAGCAATGATGGAGTTTTAGGAAGATCAGTATGACTTTCCACATTGCAATGGTTTTAACATCTTCAGGACTAAGACCAAGTTTGTGTCATCAGAACCTAGGATACAGTCTAAAATGACACAGCATAAACTGATACAATCAATGAATAAATATTTTGCCTCTGCAACCATTCCCTAAGATCCTCTGAGACAAAGAAGGAGCCTTAAATTATCCTGTGTTCCTTATAATTCCTAACACAGTCCTGGGAATCTAGTCAACATTCCACAAACATGCACTGATTTATTTGTAGTTTCATAGCAAAAATTTCTCTCTATCATCATATATTTTCAGGGAGAACCTAGATATTAATATGTCAAGGATGTTATAAAAGAGATTGCTATGTTGGACTCTCACTAAATCATTTCTCAAATTCTCTTCCAATTCTAATAATGCTTCATTTAAAAAAAATGAAATTTATCTAGTGTGAGACTTTAGCCTTCATGTACAAGAATAAACCAGTATCATGAAACTATCACCATTATTGAAGAACTGTTAAAATTTAAATGAAATTTTTTTATTCCCTGAAAAAATAAAATACACTGTAGGGTTAATGACTATTAGCAAGCCCTCAAAGTTCATTTAAAATTAGTTGAGAATGAAAAAAGAATTCCCACAAAATGACATTAAAGTTATGACTCTTAGCACAGCTCACAAAATCTAGTCCATAGGTAGAAGGTCAAGTACTGATATGGTTATAGAACTTAATCACCACTAATAATATGGTTGCCTGCAGCTGTACCACTGCGGTTTCTGATCCCATCAGATCTTGGAAGCGAAGCAGGGTTGGGCCTAGGTAGTACTTGGATGGGAGACCACCACATGCTGTAGGCTTGGGAGAGGGACCCAGCAACTCACTCCCCCGCAAAACACAATCTGCCATTGAAAACCCTATGAATAGCAGGGAAGCAGTAACAATACTGTTTTGCCTGCTGTACGTAGGGTCACTGTAAGTCAGATGTCAACTCAAAGATACCTAACAACAATAATAAACCTAGGCTGGGGTTTAGCTCAGTTGGTAGAGCACTGCTCCACACTTTGAGGACCCAAGTTCAATCCCCAGCATCACAAAAATGGGAGAAGGATGTGGCAGTCCACTCTTGAAAGCAATCCCAAAAATCAGCCACTCAAAACCCTATGAGGGTTGCTAGGAGTTGGATCTGGCTCCATGGCACCTAACAGCAACAATAATAATAAGGTCATCTTTGGTAGGCTAGCAGTATACTTTGCCACACAACATCAGTATGACTGGGTAATCATCTGGATAAGAAAGTCTGGTTTTTACCATGACAACTAAAATTTTATTACTAAACAACTACATATGGCCAAAAGAAAATAAATTCTCACTTCTGTAAAATTCCACTGATACCACTGTAACTTACTTTAAGGAGGTGCCCTAACATATTTTTTTTTCTGCACAAATTTTGGCTGTAGTTTCTCTATATATGAGGGCAAATAATAATATAAAAATAAAGATTTGTTATTCTTTTATTAGCATGTTATGCAATATATTCTCAGGGGATTTTTTTTTTCAAGTGTGTGACTCAAACATTAGGCCCTCTCTTTCTTTGTCATTGGGTTTGTGCTCATTATTCCAAGGATGAGGACTCCAGAATTCTCACCCAGCTCTGAGAGGGCTGTGGCAATCTCTCATATTACTAAGAAAAAGGTTACCTGTTACTAGCTGCATTTCATGTTTTTCAGGGGAAATCTGATGTTTCTTACCTCCTCATTAATTACTCCCACAAAGCTTTCCTTCATCACTTTATGATGCAGGTTGAAACTGCATTTTTATTGCTGCTTTTATTATAAAGATAGTTAATGAATCCTTAACATTGCTGAAGCACATTACTGTATTCAGTCAACAGTTATTTTGTATGTATTAGGTCCAAGGCACTAGAGGTGGGAACAAAGATGAATGAGACATGAATCTTGCCTGTAAGCAACTTGCCATTCTATAGGAGTAATGAGATACGTTCTTAACACTTTCTGCCCTGTCCTGTGGCTAGTTCAGTGCCAAAGAAGAGGTAATGGTAATTGCTTTGGTAATTCATGTTGTCCTAGGTCCTAAGATGCTGCAGAACTAAATTCTGTCCTAACTCTTTTTTTTTTTTTCCCATTTTTTTTATTAGAAATTTTTAATGTACATCATAATGTGATTAATTTTGACATGCTTTTCGTTGTGACAATTTTCATATATGCAATTTGATAAGCATTATTCATATAGGTTACCCCTTACCCTCCTCTATGTTTCCCCCCTCCCCCCTTCCTATCTAAGTTTCCCATCCAAGTCTTCTCTATCTTTTACTATGTAGTATTTTTCTATATGTCCTTGGGTTCCATTTCTGTTTAAGATAGAAA